>VYZU01056852.1:14226-74870 GCA_013401355.1 Ceyx cyanopectus | reverse complement strand
TTTTTTTTTTTTTTTAATTACTCAGGTCCCCCTCAACCACCTCCAGAAATCCGAGTAAACAAAAAAGAGGTGCTGATTACCAAGTCCTCCATCAACTTTACTTTTAACTGCAGCTGGTTTAGTGATACTAATGGTGCTGTCAAGTACTTTACTGTAGTTGTGAGAGAGGCTGATGGTAAGTGTCATGATTTAATATCATTGTCTCTACTTTTGTAGGAGTTACATGGGGAGTTACACCCTCATCTCTACACAGCAAAGTAGCTTCTCCTCATTTAGTGGCTGAGTTTCATAGAGGTTTTGGATCTTTATCTGCTGCTTAGCCTGGGGACTTGGAACTCAGTCTCCTCCTCAGCCAGAAGCAGTAGTTAGCTCTCATGTTACACTCATGTACATTCAGGAGATTTCCACAGTAGACTTATGTTGGATTCCATTGACAGTGAATAAGCTGCCTTGCTGTGCACAGCTCTGAAAAGGTAGTTTAAATGTTGGATGGGAACACTAAGGCTTCTCTTTTGGAGAACCTCAATAAGCCATGCTGAGAAGGCAATGGTGGTGTTTGCTTACAGAAGAAAATGCCTTTATGTGCAGCACTGGAAAACAGAACAGAAATTGCCCTTGTAGCAGGCATGTAAATCTCCCTTTCTGCAGTTGACCTATTTATGACACTACAGATAAAAGTCTCAACAATTAATACCTTGTTTTCAGAAGTGGCTTCATTTACTGGCATGCCAGCACATATTTTGTGACTCTTGAGAAAGTTTCTTAGTCTCTGTCCATCGGCCCTTAGGAAGAAAAGACATAATATTTCCACTGCCTACTCTGTGGAGACTATAAAGCTCTTTGAGAAAGGGACTATCATTGCCATGGCTTTGCCTGCATGAGTCTTTTACACATGATTGTGAGTTTCCATTCAGGGGTGCTCCTGTCATTTCCTATTGCAGCTTTTCTCTTTGTATGTGGATGCTTTTTTTTACTTGTTTTTTGAAATAGCTGGTGATAGGTTCCAGGAATCTGCATCATAGAGATTCCCACCAACAGCAGAGGAAGAGATGTCACAGCACTGAATTCAACCTGTGCATGCCTATTGCAGCCTTGGATCAGGAAAGGTGATACTGAAGTCTTGTGAGGAAGCCTGTGTGAAGTTCCCCAGATAAATTAATAGCAAAGTTGTTACTAGAAACAATACACCACTGTAGCTTTGTATTCACAAGGTGACCTGTGCAACCTCCAAGAAGTGCTAGAAAATCAGATTAAAATATGTCTGTCAATAACTTGAGCCTATAAACTGCATCACATTAATGGCTGTGATATGTAAACCTTCTGTTTTTCTCTGCACATGATGTAGGTAGTGAAGGACCAAAGCCTGATGAGCATCACCCATTACCTTCCTACCTGGAGTACAAACACAACGACTCCATACGCATCTACCAGACAAATTATTTTGCTAGTAAATGTGCTGAGAACCCTGACAGTGACTACAAAAGCTTTGAGATTAAGCTTGGAGGAGAAATGGAAAATCTGGGAGGAAGGTGTGATCCAGATCAGCAAAAATTCTGCGATGGACCCTTAAAGCCTCGGACTCCTTATAGGTTAGATTTATGTTGATAGTTGTGCTCTGTCACATTATTAGACATGCTGTGGTCTTGATGCCTGATACACTTGAGCTTCTGTAGATTAATTACTATAATGTATGTGTTTCACTCTGAATTTATAAAAGATTTATCCATGCCCCTGTTCCATAGGTATAAGCCAGTCTTTCACTAGAATAGGAATGATATGATTAATTATGCACAAAACTCTACAGTGAATAGAATCATAAAATAATAGAGATGTCTGGAGTGAAAGGGACCTCTAGAGCTCATCTAGTCCAACTAGAGCAGGATGCTCAGAGCCTCCTCAAGCCCCATTTGAATGTCTCCAGGGATGGGGCCTCAACCACCTTCCTGGGCAACCTGTGCCAGTGTCCACCAATCTCATGGTAAATAACTTCTTATTTCTCATCTAAATCCACTCCTTTCTCATTTAAAACTACTGCCTCTTGTCCTTTCACTGTAGGCCTTTGTAAACAGGCCCTCTCCAGTCTTTTTATAAGCTCCTTTCAGGTACTGGAAGGTGGCTAAAAGGTTTTTTTATTTCCCTGTATTTGATGGGAAGCTCTCCCATAGCTGCTAAATCTTCCTCTGAAAGAGTTTAGTCATAAAAGTACTTAAGTATCCTTGCCCTCTCCTGCTAACTCAGTCTATTTGGCACCTCTACCCCACACCAATCCTTTGGAACAAGCTAGAAATACGTAGAGGTTATTCTAACCTGTGGCACCATCCCCAGGCTCCAGAGCTAGGCCTGGATTAAGTGTACTGTGTAGAAGAGAGTGACTGCCAAGACCAGGCTCAGCAGTTAGGTCAATTGTGAGACCAAACATGAGCTCCAGTACAGCTCAGTCACATCCCTCCTGCAGCCAAACACTCTCTCAAGAGATCTGCAGGCTGATCACTGGACAGCCACATGATCACGTCATGCCTCTCAGCTGCTTCATCATCAAGACAGGGCTACCCTACCACAGTCTGCTCTCATTAGGGCACATTTAAAAAAAAAAATCAGTCAGGGAAATGCCACCTTACTAGGAGAACCAAAAGTCCTGTAACAGGCAAAGCCCCATCTGTTATCTCTGCCAGGGAACATCAAAGCCCTCCACCTGTACTAGCTGGGCTCTTACAGCTATAGGATTTAAGACAGCTGTCTGTGATCAGTGGAAAGGTTTCTGTTATCTCTAAGGAGCCAATGAGTTCTTCTCTGCTGTTGTTTCTCAACATCTGATGAGCTTTAACTATAACAGTGCTGCTTTTTCAGGATCAGCATACGGGCTTTCACTCAGCTCTTCAGTGAAGACCCCAAGGAGCTCCCTACACCACTCTTTGCAGACACCTTCTTCTCTTTGCCAATCACTACAGAGGCAGGTCAGTTGCAGGATTGTTTTTCAATGACTGTAGCATGTGATTATGTGTTGTTTCATCAGAACAGCCTCAGAACACTCAGGTAGCTAGAACTATTTGCAAGGAGTGGAAGAACAGATGGTGGTGTGTGTTCTGAAGGGAGGCTGGTGCCATGGCTTATCCAGCCTTAGTTTGAAAATTCAGGGGACTGCTTGATGGAGCTGCTGACAGCAGAGCAGAGGGTGAATGCTCAGTGGAGCTATCAACAAGAAAGCTTCAAAGTGCAAGAGAACCAAACTCACATGTAATGGGGTTGTGCTTCCCTTTATTGTGACTGGGAGTGAAAAGTTTTGTGTAATGCTTGGAAAAAAATAAGGACAGAAAATCAAGGTCAGGTTTTAGCTGTTTAAATGCCTTACATTTCCTTGTATTTAATGATTTTCTTTAGCTCATAATAGCATATCCCCTGAAAGTTATTGATTCTTTAATTCTTCATCTCTTTTCCTCAAACTCTATAAATTTTCTTTCTAGAGCCTCTGTTTGGAGTTATTGAAGGTGTGAGTGCTGGCTTGTTTCTGATTGTGATGTTAGTGGCTGTTACTGCATTATTTGTCTGCAGACAAAAAGTGAGGTAAGTTGAGTGCCTTTATCGCTATTGTTGAAGTTAGGTCAAATAATGTTCATTTAAGCAATACAATATTTAGAGCATAACTGAAATTGGAGGAATGCACTGAATTATTCAACAAACAAAATCTATGTTGACCAGCATCTGTACACACTAAGTATAGAACTAATGACTTGCATATTAAGAGAGCTGTATGTTCTTGATTCAAATACCTACTGATATTAGTCAAAATTATATCATAGAGGGTCCTTGTAACTTTTAGCTTTCTGTAGGAGACTGTTTCTGAAAAACAGGATTATCATATAAAATGAATATCTTTTGTCAAAAATTAAATGTTTCAAATTAATTTCATCTTCATGTAGATGGGAATCTCTTGAAACTGTTTAGAATTTATCATTCCAGTTAAAAAATCTTATGGTGTTCATCATTTCAATGCCTAAAAGATTGGCTCAAATTTCATTTCTCATTTTTTGTCAATCATAGTTACATCTTTCACATTATAGCTGAATCTTAAGTAGTGAATTTTAAATATCTTTTTTAAAAGTGAAATATTCTATCTCAACTTTGAGAAAAGCTTTATCAACTTAAGTCATTTTACATGACTGAGATATGACATTATTAATGTGAAAAAATGCTTAATTCTGAAATTAAAATAATCAACATTTCAATTACATGAGACTGAAAATCTGAAATTCAGTTCTTATCCTGGTACAAGATGATGTCTATTTTGTTTGTAATTTGCTTTTCAAATGCCAGAATTTCACATTAAAAAAGAAACCTGTTCTCTGATTGTTTGTAGCTTTGAGCTGGAATGGATTTACCCTTTGGCAATGCAATTCTTAGGCTTTATGAACAAATTCAGTGTATTCCTCTATATGCCATAAAAAAAAAAAAAAAAAGCATCAATCATTAGCAATAGCAAATGAAAGACAACACCGACTACATGGAATCAGTCAGTATTACTTCTGCATCTTTCCCAAAGCCTACTGTGGTGCTCCCACTCCCTCCTGCATGAACATTTTCTCTCCTGAAACACAATTCTTTTCTTTTTATTCCAGCAATGGCCATGAGAGACCTACAGCAAGGCTGAGCATGCGCAGGGACAGGCCACTGTCAGTCCACCTGAACTTGGGGCAAAAAGGGTAACATCAAAAGTTTTTGTTTCTAAGAGCAGTATTTTAACATGGCATCATGGATGAACAGTCCCATCTGGTCACTCACTGATGAAGTGTTTTTTTTTTTCTTTTGAAATCATTTCTAGGAACCGGAAAACTTCCAGGTAAAAAAAAAACAAAAAACCTAATACCTAAAAAAGCTTCTTGATAACCAATTGGATACATTCTGACCCTGATTCATCCTGTGATTTTCTTCTTCCTGTTGAATGTTTTAGTCCAATCAAAGTTGGTCATTTTGAAGCACACTTCACCAAACTTCAAGCAGACTCCAACTACCTCCTGTCCAAGGAGTATGAGGTGGGATCCTAACCTATGCAAAGGGCTTGCTTTATGAAAGGGTGGGCTGGCTGATTCCATGAGTTAATGCATTAGAAAGGCAGCTTTTGTTTTACTTGGATTTGTACAAATAAGAAAGTTTGAGAGTCTCACCTAGACTCTGCTTGTTCTAGTGCAGATACCAGCTCTTCATCTGGCATAACACCTTCTGGTTGGCACCCTCTGCCTGACACATATCTGGCTGAGATAAGGAGCATTCATTCATGTGGCACATTTATGTGATAAAGCATGGAAGGCACCTGCACAATTAGCTATTTATTTTCATTATTTTTAAAAAATACACCCATGCACTGTCCATGGCCTTTGAGAGCTGATAAGCACTGTGTCTGCTGTCACATCCTTTAATTATTTTCACCTCACATTTTCTTTCTTTTTTTTTTTTTCTTGCAGGACTTGAAAGATGTGGGTCGAAACCAGACATGTGACATAGCACTTTTGCCAGAGAACAGAGGGAAAAATCGATACAATAATATATTGCCCTGTGAGTTTTAGGTTTGGTTGTGTAATATTACATCATGCCAGCTATCTTTCACTTCTGTTCTTTTTTTTTTTTTTTTCAGCAAGCCTAGTGGAAAAAAGTGCAGCCAATCCCTTCCCTCTTTCCTGTCAGAGATGAAATACTTCTGCCAGCTCAGGTTCTGGTGCTTGGAGGCAGATGATGTACGGCCCTGAGTGGCTTCACACAGACCAGTAATTTCACTTTGCCCCAGAGGTGTAATGACTAGCATTCAGTCTAGAGAGAAAAAGCTCCAGTTAGCAGGGGCATTGGGTCACTGCTGATACCAAGAATAGTAGAAATAACAGTAAGGTTTGTTTACATATGGGGTATCATCCATTCCATGCCTTTTGACAGCCTGACCAAGTCTTTTCTTCTTCAGAGGACACAGCAAAGCTACTGTGCAGTGTAGAGCTGGTGTGGTTCTGCATGATAAGGCATGTGAGGTTAGCCCTGTTTTCCTGAGGCAAGACCTGCCACTGAGAGTTCCCCTCTTTAATCTCCTGTCTGGAAGTTTTGGAGGTAGTACATGCTGTGCTTTGAGGAGGAACACCACGCAACTCACTGCTCCACATGCTGCCCTGCTGCTGGTTGTGCTGTGTTCTTGGAGCACAGTCTCCCAGCATCTTCTGTGCTCTGTCTGCTGTGCCAGGCTGGGGAGCATGCCTGCAATGTACAAGAATCAACACCTGACTGAGATCTAGCACAGTATTATCTCACAAACCACTGACCTGGTGGCTTAGGCAGTTTAGAGGGTTCTCTACTAGGAACAACAGTTGGCCTGCTCACACATGTTAGCTCAGGAGTTCTGCAGACCACTGAAGCACTACTGCTCTGGGCACTGCTCTCCAGTACTGCATGCTGCTGTCACGATCAAAGGAGGATGCTGTGGTGGCTCTTTTGTTGACATTAAAAAAATCCTATACAACTCAAATTTTGGGATATTTGCTGCTTCATTCTCACCCATCCATCTCCTACACTGGAACACTTCACAGAACTTGCAGATGAAAGAGGCAGTACAATTGTGAACAGTAATCCCTATAAATCAGCCCTCTATATGAAATCCTTAGAATAATGCTGCCAGTCTTTTCAGAAAGGCATTTCTGTAACTGGGAAAGGAACTGAAAATCAAGACCTAGTTATAAGCCTCTTGTAATCAATTTCTTCCTAGATGATACATCAAGAGTGAAGCTTTCCAATGTGGATGATGACCCTTGCTCAGACTACATTAATGCAAGCTACATACCAGTAAGTGACTTAAGGATGGTATTTTACAGTCCTCCCTTCAGTGGTAATTTGTCCTTCATCTAAAACTGAATATAAAGCTGGATGCTTGAGGCTCCCCTCCCCCTTCATTTATTCACTTGAGCTACAAGTCTTAGAACTCATTTTGTGGGTGTGCTGAAAGGCTGTGTCTGACTGCCATTAAGTTAACTGTGAGTGATTTACCCAGCACTTAAGGATGCTTTCTTGGATGGCTGTAGTTATGTAAGATAGCAGGTCTAATTGGTGAAGGACACATTTTTAAAGGTCACTGATTTTATACAGTGTCCACAACAACTGTAGCTTTCACAGCAGGTGGTCTCCTCACTGTGGAGCTGTAGCTCATCCTGACAGTGTTGGCACCTTGCAGGGCGGTGAAACTGGCTGAGATTAAAATAATGCCCTTTGCCAAAGAGCTGTGATTGATAATAGCAGTGGCTTTAGCAATCCAGTTTTCAAGCCAGAACTCAGCTAATTTATTAAAAACAGTAAATAAAACAAAAAGCCTTACTAGCTCCAAAATTGCTTGAGACTGTGCTGAACACAATAGAGCAATGAAAAGCTTTGAGTGCCGCAAAAGAAACAGTATTTAGATACACTGCTGCAGTCTTTTCCTTCTCTTTGTTCCAAACAGCCTTCTGCTTTCAAGTCCAAGGCAACAATTTAGCTCTTAAAACTATTGTCCCAGCAAGGGCATTGTTACTGCAGAGCCCTGGCTGCAACCCCATGGCTTGTTCAGTTGCTGGAAGATCCTATTTTTTTTTTTGCCTTTATGGAAACTAATGGAGTTCTCTTTACTTGCAGGGCAATAATTTCCGCAGGGAATACATAGCGACTCAGGGCCCTTTGCCTGGCACCAAAGATGAGTTCTGGAAGATGGCATGGGAGCAAAATGTTCACAATATTGTCATGGTAACTCAGTGTGTTGAAAAAGGCCGGGTAAGTGGTGACTCTTCTTTCTTGCCTGTGACTATTNTTTTCACCTCACATTTTCTTTCTTTTTTTTTTTTTCTTGCAGGACTTGAAAGATGTGGGTCGAAACCAGACATGTGACATAGCACTTTTGCCAGAGAACAGAGGGAAAAATCGATACAATAATATATTGCCCTGTGAGTTTTAGGTTTGGTTGTGTAATATTACATCATGCCAGCTATCTTTCACTTCTGTTCTTTTTTTTTTTTTTTTCAGCAAGCCTAGTGGAAAAAAGTGCAGCCAATCCCTTCCCTCTTTCCTGTCAGAGATGAAATACTTCTGCCAGCTCAGGTTCTGGTGCTTGGAGGCAGATGATGTACGGCCCTGAGTGGCTTCACACAGACCAGTAATTTCACTTTGCCCCAGAGGTGTAATGACTAGCATTCAGTCTAGAGAGAAAAAGCTCCAGTTAGCAGGGGCATTGGGTCACTGCTGATACCAAGAATAGTAGAAATAACAGTAAGGTTTGTTTACATATGGGGTATCATCCATTCCATGCCTTTTGACAGCCTGACCAAGTCTTTTCTTCTTCAGAGGACACAGCAAAGCTACTGTGCAGTGTAGAGCTGGTGTGGTTCTGCATGATAAGGCATGTGAGGTTAGCCCTGTTTTCCTGAGGCAAGACCTGCCACTGAGAGTTCCCCTCTTTAATCTCCTGTCTGGAAGTTTTGGAGGTAGTACATGCTGTGCTTTGAGGAGGAACACCACGCAACTCACTGCTCCACATGCTGCCCTGCTGCTGGTTGTGCTGTGTTCTTGGAGCACAGTCTCCCAGCATCTTCTGTGCTCTGTCTGCTGTGCCAGGCTGGGGAGCATGCCTGCAATGTACAAGAATCAACACCTGACTGAGATCTAGCACAGTATTATCTCACAAACCACTGACCTGGTGGCTTAGGCAGTTTAGAGGGTTCTCTACTAGGAACAACAGTTGGCCTGCTCACACATGTTAGCTCAGGAGTTCTGCAGACCACTGAAGCACTACTGCTCTGGGCACTGCTCTCCAGTACTGCATGCTGCTGTCACGATCAAAGGAGGATGCTGTGGTGGCTCTTTTGTTGACATTAAAAAAATCCTATACAACTCAAATTTTGGGATATTTGCTGCTTCATTCTCACCCATCCATCTCCTACACTGGAACACTTCACAGAACTTGCAGATGAAAGAGGCAGTACAATTGTGAACAGTAATCCCTATAAATCAGCCCTCTATATGAAATCCTTAGAATAATGCTGCCAGTCTTTTCAGAAAGGCATTTCTGTAACTGGGAAAGGAACTGAAAATCAAGACCTAGTTATAAGCCTCTTGTAATCAATTTCTTCCTAGATGATACATCAAGAGTGAAGCTTTCCAATGTGGATGATGACCCTTGCTCAGACTACATTAATGCAAGCTACATACCAGTAAGTGACTTAAGGATGGTATTTTACAGTCCTCCCTTCAGTGGTAATTTGTCCTTCATCTAAAACTGAATATAAAGCTGGATGCTTGAGGCTCCCCTCCCCCTTCATTTATTCACTTGAGCTACAAGTCTTAGAACTCATTTTGTGGGTGTGCTGAAAGGCTGTGTCTGACTGCCATTAAGTTAACTGTGAGTGATTTACCCAGCACTTAAGGATGCTTTCTTGGATGGCTGTAGTTATGTAAGATAGCAGGTCTAATTGGTGAAGGACACATTTTTAAAGGTCACTGATTTTATACAGTGTCCACAACAACTGTAGCTTTCACAGCAGGTGGTCTCCTCACTGTGGAGCTGTAGCTCATCCTGACAGTGTTGGCACCTTGCAGGGCGGTGAAACTGGCTGAGATTAAAATAATGCCCTTTGCCAAAGAGCTGTGATTGATAATAGCAGTGGCTTTAGCAATCCAGTTTTCAAGCCAGAACTCAGCTAATTTATTAAAAACAGTAAATAAAACAAAAAGCCTTACTAGCTCCAAAATTGCTTGAGACTGTGCTGAACACAATAGAGCAATGAAAAGCTTTGAGTGCCGCAAAAGAAACAGTATTTAGATACACTGCTGCAGTCTTTTCCTTCTCTTTGTTCCAAACAGCCTTCTGCTTTCAAGTCCAAGGCAACAATTTAGCTCTTAAAACTATTGTCCCAGCAAGGGCATTGTTACTGCAGAGCCCTGGCTGCAACCCCATGGCTTGTTCAGTTGCTGGAAGATCCTATTTTTTTTTTTGCCTTTATGGAAACTAATGGAGTTCTCTTTACTTGCAGGGCAATAATTTCCGCAGGGAATACATAGCGACTCAGGGCCCTTTGCCTGGCACCAAAGATGAGTTCTGGAAGATGGCATGGGAGCAAAATGTTCACAATATTGTCATGGTAACTCAGTGTGTTGAAAAAGGCCGGGTAAGTGGTGACTCTTCTTTCTTGCCTGTGACTATTTTAAAGCTAATGAAAGTTGATGCTTGTTGTTTGTACCACACTAATGGCCAAGGCCCCAGACAGAGATACACAGTGATATACAAAGAGATATACATCTTAAAACTGGAGACACTGTGATGTAAGGATGCAGTGATCATCCCAAGATCATACAGCATATCAAGGCTAGAGTTAGGAACACGGCTTAGTATTTCTGGTCTCTAATCCAAGACTCTGCTTATTAATACTAATATAGTCTAATTCCCTTAAGCATTCAGGACAGCCACCAGCAATTAATGTCTGTTTCTCACATCAATTCCAAACAACTACTACTTCAAATTTAAGCTCTAGAGAGCAAATTGTATTTATTAAATACATGGAGCCCTGATGCAAAGAGACCACTCACACAACAGTCTTACTGCGTGTGAGTCTAAATAGGTTAATTAGCTGCCTCAGCAATCCACTTCCCCAAGGATGACCATATCCTGCACTCTTTGTGAGACAGACACTAGATCTATAAAAAAGATTAAACAAACTTGAATTAGTGATCCTCTAAAGACACACAGGGAGATATTTCCTTTCAGTTTCCCTTTTTTTTTTCTGGAGATGGTGAAAGCAGATGCAGGACAGGGAGCCACCTCTCTCCTCCTGTGCCTTGCTGGCTTTAAGTGGGACCCCACTCATGTGGGGCAAGAGGTGGGGAAGCAGGCACTGGAGGCCTAGCTCAGATACAGATACTCATCCAGGAAGAGCTCTGAGAAAAGTTGGTGCAGAGAATGTCATGGAATCCAGAAGAGGGCAACAGTGAGGTGCTTCCCATTCCCTCATTGCAAGCATCTATGATGACAGCTTCCACTTTGCTGCCCATCTTAGCCCGCTTCCACCCCAGACCCTGTTTGCTGAGAAGGGCAGGGTGTGGCATCTCCCTCTAAATCCAGTTATTGCTTTTCTTCCTTGATCCACATGCACAGGAGGTCTGAAATCTGCTTTGTCCAGTGCTGGATGGAAGCATTATTTAGAGCTGGTACTGACACTAAATTGATCCTTTTTTGTGTCCCTGTAGGTGAAGTGTGATCACTACTGGCCTCTTGACCAGGATTCCTTGTACTATGGAGACCTGATCGTTGAGATGATGTCTGAATCAGTGCTCCCAGAATGGACTATACGAGAGTTTAAAATCTGCAGTGTATGTTTGTATTCATATTATTTTTTGTTTTAAAGTAATTTGCTTAAAAACACACACTAGGCTAAAATATGATGTTTTCTGCTGCTGCAGCACAGTGGCATCATGCCCAGCTAACCTCTGGCAGCAGCTGTAGCACTTGCTCTGAAAGGGCATGTTTTGTATGTCCTTTCTTGTCTGTTCTAATGACCCACACTTTGTATCCCACCAGGAAGAGCAGCTTGACTCAACGAGGCTCATTCGTCACTTCCACTACACGGTCTGGCCAGATCATGGTGTGCCAGAGACCACCCAGTCCCTGATCCAGTTTGTCAGAACTGTGAGGGATTATATCAACAGGACTCCAGATACAGGACCAACTGTTGTGCACTGCAGGTACGTGCAGCAGGAAAAGGTCATCAGCACAGAGCCTTTGTGCATGTCCTGGGAAAGATCCCAAATGTTCACCCCTATTAGACATGGGCACCCCCAGAACCCAAGAGATAGCTGATGGGCTTAAGTCTCAAGATACATCAAAGCTGCATTCCCAAGGCACATGCACTTGCTCATAACCTCACCCTGCAGATGCCCCAAAAATTATTCTGAGAGAACCACTGTGTCTTTGGGACCACTGGATGACACTAAAGGTGTCAGCACCTGCCACTGTTTGTAAGCTTTTGCATTCTTAAATTGCCTGTGTGCTGCTGCTGTGGCCCAAAGTCCAAATCACAAAGGGATGTTCTGGAAAGGTACAGTATAGCTAGGGGTGATTCTAACTGCATATGGATGTTGTCAGTAGCTGAGAGATCCATTCTGACTGAGACTCCCTCTCCTTACTGCCTTCCCTTGCTCTTCTGCTGTTGTATCATCTCTGGCAGCCATAGGCTGCAGTTTTTCCTCTGCTCTATGGTCCAACCCTACACGCATATATAAAAAAGGCAAAAATTGGACTGTCTGATCTATGATCCACTGACCAGCTGCAGCAGAATATGGAGTTAAAGACTGAGAGCATGCAGTGTGGTGGTGTGTGTATCTTCTGAGACGTGCTCAGTGGTACTCCTTGAATGTAGTATGTGACCCCTTTGAACAATGAGCTTCTCACCTTGGAGATCTGAACTTCACAAAAATACCACAAAAAGATAGTGCTTTGATCCATCTCCTTTTAAACCTTTTGTGCTTTTTTCAAGTGCTGGTGTTGGCAGGACTGGCACATTCATTGCACTGGACCGAATTCTACAGCAGCTGGAGTCAAAGGACACTGTTGACATTTATGCAGCAGTCCATGATCTAAGGCTTCACCGGGTTCACATGGTTCAGACAGAGGTAAGTTTTGTAATTCAGCAACCCCAGATGAAGGATATAATCATTTCTCATCTTACAGGCTCTCAAAGCACTTCAGTTACCCCACTGTGAAATACTGGTTAGATACATTTTAGTTCTGTGAAAATTTATGGTTCAGGATTGTTTCCATTGGCTCTCCTACAACCTGTCCAAACCATATACAAGTGGTAGCAATGCTTCCTATAGATTTCTCCTGTTGGCACTGTTCCACAATCATCCCAGCAGTGTTATGCAGCAGACGCTTAACAGCACATTGTTGTGTTAGTGCAGTGTCCAGTAAATGAGCTTTGAGCAGAGATAAGTCCTTCAGGGATGGGTTTGGAAGATAAGCCTAAACCAGACAGATAGGTCAACATAATAGGGAAAAAGAATGGAGGGCAGAGAAAATTAGATGTACATAATTTTTAAAACTCTTAAGCACTGTGACCTTGTGGCTTTGCAGTTCATTTTTTATTGAGCTGCTCTGTCATTTTCATTAATGGTATTGGAGAGTCGATCAGCTCTCTTCCAACACACTATGCAAAAGCAAGTGCATTTGTTCTCAAAGTGCAGAAATAACTACGTGTTTGGAATTTCTTCCTGTGCTCCCCCTTTAACAGGATTTTCCTATCAGTTTTAACAATAATAGCAGCTAAATGCTTAGGAGCTGATTTAACAAAAGCAAGTTGTGGACACAGTATTCAAGTTTTCCCTGCAAACTGTTAATAGAGGAGTCAGAACAAGTTTGATAGGTCTGCCTGTTGCTAATGGACCTCTTTGTTGCAATTTGGAAATGAAAATGTCAGTGATAGCACTTCCTGATAGATGTGAAAGACACACGTGGGTATAAAGAGAGGCTCAACTGGAAATGCAGGAGAGATTTCCTGGAACTGTCTTAATCACAGAAGACCTTCTGTTGGAAGGGAGACAGATTCTCAGCCTGATCTGGGCATCCTCAGAGACAGATCCATCTCATCTTCTTCTCCATTCTCAACAGCCACAGTCAGCAAAGGCAGACAAGCATCTTAGGAGGGAGGCTCTTTTTCCCTAGCTGGGAAAAGAGACAACCTCAAGAGTCTAAATTTAACACCAGGTTTATAGACAACAGAATTTGTGTGATACAAAGCCCACCTTTGGCATGAGCTTGATGTGACATCTAGAGTCAAGAGGCAGTCAGACCAAAGCAAAGCATATAGCAATAGTGAGGAGCACCCCAAATTCCCAGCACCAACATTTCTTCCTCAAACCAGCAGTGGCTCAAGTCTTACCCATATCCCTGTGGTAACCAGTCCCATCCCTGGAAGAATTAATGATCAGAAGAGCTTTGGCAGCTCACACATACTTAACCCACTTGATCTGTAACGTGCTTGTGGATTGACCATGTAGCTGTGTCAGTGCACAGCCACTGAAGCTGCTGTATTCTCAGCAGGTATCACTAATCTGAACTGTCAGTTGCATCTGTACATGGTTTCTGATTTGGAACTCCCTTTTGTTAAGGTAGCTTGGAGCAAGAGCAATACAATCTCACATCCTCCTGCAAGAACATGAAGTAAATTTATCCTGGAGTTCTATGATGACTTAAAGTTTGCAATGAGCAGTGAATGATGAAGTAATTCTCACATGTTTTAAGAAAAAATAAAGGAGGAGGGAGAAGAGGAAGTAAAGGTCTGCTCCACAAACTCCATTTGTGTGTGAAGACCATATTTCCTGTTGTTGTTGTTCATGTTTTAGCTTCCACAGTCTGTTCGGGGGTTGTGATAAACACTAGGTCCCCATCTGTTGATGTGGTGGAAGCCAAATCTCACTGGGGAGCACAAACCAGCAGAAAGGACTGCAATGACACACTCCAGCCACAGGTCACAGCACCATCCTGCTTGACACTGCAATCACAGTATAACAGCAGCAAAAAAAACATTGCTCCTTCTTCAGTCCTGGCTGAAAGATGTTTTTGAATCACTACAGCCTGTAGTGATTTTTCACAATACAGAAAACTAAATTACAAAATTTCCCAGAGTAACTTAAGAAAAATCTTTTTTTTTTTCAGTGTCAATATGTGTATCTACATCAATGTGTGAGAGATGTTTTAAGAGCCAGGAAACTTCGCAGTGAACAAGAAAATCCCTTATTTCCAATATATGAAAATGTGAATCCAGAGTATCACAGAGGTAAGTGCAAGTTTATCAGATTGTGAAATGGTTCAAATGTAACAGCTCATTGACAATGTAATTGAAAGGGAAAATTGTGCTATTCCTTGCAATCAATATTTGTTCTCTTCTGGATCTTCATTTCTTCACTCCTCTGCTCTTGTCACTATTGCAATTGCATCTTTATTTCCTCCATTAGTAGACATTATAACATCTCTTCCTGCACCTGTCTAACCTCCATGTCAACCTTGTCTCATACTTCATGATTCCTATGCTGCTGGGGAACTGAACATTCCCTATCATGATACTGGCTTTCCTTCCTTTCCCTCAACAGTGTTTTACATCATCAGCTTTTAACCACCCTGAGGCCACTGGCTGAGCTCACTGGTCATATCTGTCAGTCATTAAGTTTGATTTCTGTCCTGAGTCACTCTCAGTTGCTGTTCACCACAGAGGCAGCCTTCAGATTTCCCATCATCCTTGACTGGATAATGTAGGTGTCCAAGGCTGTGTTATTTCAAATCTTTCTTTCAATTTCTTTCTCCAAATCTTCATTCTTTCAGGCTTTTTTTTTTCCAGCCTGTATCCAGTGCTTTGACAATAAAAATTGCAAGAGTAACAAACCTGTCACTGCCCTTCACCTCCTGTTCTCATGGCCCCTCTGGAGAAGCTGTAAGCAGAGGTGGCTTGTGTGTCATGCTAGAAATAATTCCTAAGGGCTGTAGAAGTATTCAGAATCAGCAGAATCCCAGTAGCTCCTCAAATTTGGACATCAGGAATTGAGATTATATGATGAGAGATCAGGGTTTTCTTGCTCTAGCCTGTGAAGATCAGAGTTGTCACTAACAAGCAGAACAGGCTCAGAGGAGGCCCAGGACTGAAATACCTAAGCTGAGTGTTAGCAAAAGCAGAGGTGGGATCTGCTCTTTAGCTGTCACCTCAGTCCCCAGCTGGTGCTGCTGCCACAGCCACCTGTCAGAGCCCTGAAGTCAAGTCAGCTGACAGAGCTGAACGTGAAGACACCAGAGTTGTTCTACTCTTTCTAATCTCAATTTTCCTTGCTTACAGATGCTGTTTATTCAAGGCACTAAGAATGTTACAGACATCTCCTTTTGTGACCACATTTGTTAACTAAGGGTTTTGTTTTGCGTTTTTTTTTATGTATGTATTTCATGCACTAGAAAGGTGCCAGACCTTTTTGTTGAGACTGTATAATTTATTGGTCTGGTGACTTTTTTAAAAGATATCTAATTTAAGTGTAATAGATATTAATGTATATAATTGTATTTTGGCATTATGTAAATATGTATTTTTTCTATATTGTTTATATTAATATTAAGCTTCAGATAATACTATTTTTTCTTATCACAGTTTTTATGAACTGTTCTACATAAACTATTTTAAATTGTATGGCTTACAGGACTGCTGCATTCAGGGCAGTATTGGCATGGAACACACAGGAAAAATCCTATAAGGAGAACCTCTTTTTTTTTTTTTTTTTTTTTTTTTTTTTTTTTTTAAACTAATTCAGTGATTGTGAGATGAAATAAGCTACTATTAAGTAAGGGAATGGTAGTCCTGTATAGGAATTACAATGCTACTCTACACTTTCCATTTACTGCTTTTGATCTGATGAAAATGGGTATAACCCACACCACCATGGCATACCTTCTACAGAACTTGTGAACAGCCAAACAAATCAGGGTCCACCTCACTAGAAGTAACTGTTTCAGTCCAATGTGACATAGTAGAAAAATATCAAACAGCACATGCTGCAATAAAGTCTAACAGACCTTCCCCTCCTGCCATACACTGAGGGGAGATGGGTCACATTCTGACTTCTTCACACTGGTTTAAGAGAGCAGAATCACACCCCAGCCTCTGTCTGCATTTTCACATGTGTATACTTAGAATAAGGAAGGTGTTTAAGGAAATGCCTCAGGCTTCATGTTAACAGAATGTAAGGATGTGAAGGCTGACAGCTTCCATAGCTCTCTCATTACAAACAATGATGGACTATAACAGCATTCAGGTAGAGAGATTATAAATGTATTGAAGTTAAAGATGTGTAAAGGGATAGATCCCAAAGTTTGCACAAGTGGCTTGCAGCATAGCTGCCTTGGCCTGAGTGCTGATCTTCTTTGACTGTCACTTGCTTTCATTAAAGGAAAACGTGGACCCAGCAAGTCTGCATAGAAAGACTCCTCCATTTAGACCTTGCCTGATGTCACCACCACAAGCACAGTTGGAATAGAAAAAGGCTTACCACTAAACCAGGGGCTGTAGAGAGGCAGGGCTCTGCTAATCATCAGATGACTCAAAGCACTGAGTGATTAGCAAGAAGTACAATTGGAGAGCACTCACCTGGTATCCTGCCCAGCCCTGCAGATGAGGCACAACCTCTCTCCTCTGCAAAAGAGGCTTCTCATTCAAGGGACTGAACGCTCTGTTCAGATAGTCTTTGTCATTAGAAAACACTCTTCAGACAAATAGAGAAGAGAGAGTACCAAGGATGCACTTGACAGTTCTCCTTTAGTGTATCTATCCATGCTTTACCTAGAGAAAACTGAGCCTGCTGCTGAAAACAAGTGCCTAAATTTCAGTTTTATTTTGGAGAGGAGGGAATACTTCTGCAGGCCTTCTGAGAACCAGCCACTCCACTCAAGTTGATTAACTGAGGAACTGCTGCAGCCCTGGGTCAAGACTCCTGTAATTTCACCATGACTTATTGGAGCCACACTCTCCTGGCAGTAGGAACACCTGCCTGATGATGGCTGAA
The DNA here is from genome assembly GCA_013401355.1 of Ceyx cyanopectus. Classification (NCBI taxonomy): domain Eukaryota; kingdom Metazoa; phylum Chordata; class Aves; order Coraciiformes; family Alcedinidae; genus Ceyx; species Ceyx cyanopectus. The sequence continues at coordinate 57,302 of VYZU01056852.1, read as the reverse complement.
GAAATATGCTAGGCAGCTCTGACATAGTTTTCTTAAATCATTCCAAAGCAGATGCAACAGGATGACACACATCCATGACAGTCTGTTTTTCCTAGACAAGGAAGCAGCTGGATAGTCCTGCTTCATCCTGCTCCACCTGGAGTCTTATCCTTTCTTGACTAAATATCCTTGAGTGCCTCAGAAGTCACCCTTTATATCAGCTTTCATGTGAGCTTGGTTAACCTTTCAAGTGCTTCTCTATGAATATACTGCCCATTCCTCTTGTATGTCCTCCTTGGCTCCACACAGACATCAGGAGTCACCACCCTGGATGAGATCTGAAGAAGGGAACTAGCATTACAGTAGAAGCCATTTTCAAACCTTTTTTCTGTTTCCATTGCTAGATGGATGGCAGGTTAGCAAGCAAGGACAAGCAAGGATGGCAGCTTTAGATCGATTATTGACCCTGCTAATAACAGCTGAAAGGGCATCAGGAAAATTGCCCTTGTACTAATGTGCTGCATTTAGTCTCTTCTTCCTTTTGCAGTGGTAGCTGAGGAAGGAGGATCACCACGTTAGTTGCCAGCAGTACAATTACACTGTGAAGACATATCAAATGTACCCTATAAATTATCCCACACCATATATTACTGTGTCATTCTTTATGCTGAGGAAAATGGAACTCACTCAATAATATATGATGTGGGGGCCAAAAGTCAGCTTGTATACTATGTATGAATGTTGTTCATTTGCAGAAAGACACGCATCCTTCTGCTCTTTATTTTCACTTTGTTTCTCAGCTCCCTCCTCTGCACCTACAGAGTTCACAAAGGTGCCCTCACAATGATGGTGCTGTTGCAGACAGCTATTTCCAGTGTTGTGCTAAGCTAATAAGGGGTGAAGATCATAAGCCTCTTCTCTTCATCACTTAATAACCTGACAGAGGACCTTAAGCATGCTGGGCACGAGGCTCTTGAGCAGCTTTACATCTCTGCCTAGGTAGGTCACACGTGAGACTGTGCACACATCATTGCTCTGGTTCTGCTTTCTAGGCAATTCTGCTCCTGTGAAACTGGTGTAAATCCACTGAGAATTCAGTAAAAAGTATCTATGTAGCATTTTGTTAACATAAGACACCTACTTATTAGTATGATTAATTATATTTACTGTGCCTCTAAGCTGAATAACAGGACTGATGGGAAATTGGTCATCTAACAAGAATGGACTTGAAGTACCTGTGTACTGAACAAAGACAGCTCTTAGGAAAAAAAACTCATCCTCCACTGAAGAGGATGTTTTTCTTTTGAATGTCCACATATGATGGTCAGAATTCCCTTCTTGATGGTTCCCAGTAATAATGTTAGGAAGCAAGGCTAGTGTCATTGCTGATCCATAAGCTAAGATTTGCACACTTGGAGCCCAGTCCTGTGAATCTCTGCATTGTCCACAAAGCTGCCCAAGTACTCTCATGAGAGTCAACTGGAACACTTACCTGATGAGTATCACTCCCCTTCTGAAGCACTTGCAGGGTTGGGCTTTTAGGTTAATTCAAATTATTATTTTTCTTGAAATTTATTTAATAATGAAAAAAAAATTGTAATAAATGTTCTTTTGATCAGTGCAATACAATTACAAGATCCACTACCGATTGTAGAGAGAGAAAAAAAAGAGTATTTTGCATAGCTGGAGTTGTTAAATGATATTTTTTGTTACTAATGGAACACAAAAGTGGGTGAGAAATAGGCATNCAAGCACAGTTGGAATAGAAAAAGGCTTACCACTAAACCAGGGGCTGTAGAGAGGCAGGGCTCTGCTAATCATCAGATGACTCAAAGCACTGAGTGATTAGCAAGAAGTACAATTGGAGAGCACTCACCTGGTATCCTGCCCAGCCCTGCAGATGAGGCACAACCTCTCTCCTCTGCAAAAGAGGCTTCTCATTCAAGGGACTGAACGCTCTGTTCAGATAGTCTTTGTCATTAGAAAACACTCTTCAGACAAATAGAGAAGAGAGAGTACCAAGGATGCACTTGACAGTTCTCCTTTAGTGTATCTATCCATGCTTTACCTAGAGAAAACTGAGCCTGCTGCTGAAAACAAGTGCCTAAATTTCAGTTTTATTTTGGAGAGGAGGGAATACTTCTGCAGGCCTTCTGAGAACCAGCCACTCCACTCAAGTTGATTAACTGAGGAACTGCTGCAGCCCTGGGTCAAGACTCCTGTAATTTCACCATGACTTATTGGAGCCACACTCTCCTGGCAGTAGGAACACCTGCCTGATGATGGCTGAAGAAATATGCTAGGCAGCTCTGACATAGTTTTCTTAAATCATTCCAAAGCAGATGCAACAGGATGACACACATCCATGACAGTCTGTTTTTCCTAGACAAGGAAGCAGCTGGATAGTCCTGCTTCATCCTGCTCCACCTGGAGTCTTATCCTTTCTTGACTAAATATCCTTGAGTGCCTCAGAAGTCACCCTTTATATCAGCTTTCATGTGAGCTTGGTTAACCTTTCAAGTGCTTCTCTATGAATATACTGCCCATTCCTCTTGTATGTCCTCCTTGGCTCCACACAGACATCAGGAGTCACCACCCTGGATGAGATCTGAAGAAGGGAACTAGCATTACAGTAGAAGCCATTTTCAAACCTTTTTTCTGTTTCCATTGCTAGATGGATGGCAGGTTAGCAAGCAAGGACAAGCAAGGATGGCAGCTTTAGATCGATTATTGACCCTGCTAATAACAGCTGAAAGGGCATCAGGAAAATTGCCCTTGTACTAATGTGCTGCATTTAGTCTCTTCTTCCTTTTGCAGTGGTAGCTGAGGAAGGAGGATCACCACGTTAGTTGCCAGCAGTACAATTACACTGTGAAGACATATCAAATGTACCCTATAAATTATCCCACACCATATATTACTGTGTCATTCTTTATGCTGAGGAAAATGGAACTCACTCAATAATATATGATGTGGGGGCCAAAAGTCAGCTTGTATACTATGTATGAATGTTGTTCATTTGCAGAAAGACACGCATCCTTCTGCTCTTTATTTTCACTTTGTTTCTCAGCTCCCTCCTCTGCACCTACAGAGTTCACAAAGGTGCCCTCACAATGATGGTGCTGTTGCAGACAGCTATTTCCAGTGTTGTGCTAAGCTAATAAGGGGTGAAGATCATAAGCCTCTTCTCTTCATCACTTAATAACCTGACAGAGGACCTTAAGCATGCTGGGCACGAGGCTCTTGAGCAGCTTTACATCTCTGCCTAGGTAGGTCACACGTGAGACTGTGCACACATCATTGCTCTGGTTCTGCTTTCTAGGCAATTCTGCTCCTGTGAAACTGGTGTAAATCCACTGAGAATTCAGTAAAAAGTATCTATGTAGCATTTTGTTAACATAAGACACCTACTTATTAGTATGATTAATTATATTTACTGTGCCTCTAAGCTGAATAACAGGACTGATGGGAAATTGGTCATCTAACAAGAATGGACTTGAAGTACCTGTGTACTGAACAAAGACAGCTCTTAGGAAAAAAAACTCATCCTCCACTGAAGAGGATGTTTTTCTTTTGAATGTCCACATATGATGGTCAGAATTCCCTTCTTGATGGTTCCCAGTAATAATGTTAGGAAGCAAGGCTAGTGTCATTGCTGATCCATAAGCTAAGATTTGCACACTTGGAGCCCAGTCCTGTGAATCTCTGCATTGTCCACAAAGCTGCCCAAGTACTCTCATGAGAGTCAACTGGAACACTTACCTGATGAGTATCACTCCCCTTCTGAAGCACTTGCAGGGTTGGGCTTTTAGGTTAATTCAAATTATTATTTTTCTTGAAATTTATTTAATAATGAAAAAAAAATTGTAATAAATGTTCTTTTGATCAGTGCAATACAATTACAAGATCCACTACCGATTGTAGAGAGAGAAAAAAAAGAGTATTTTGCATAGCTGGAGTTGTTAAATGATATTTTTTGTTACTAATGGAACACAAAAGTGGGTGAGAAATAGGCATACTGTGAAGATGTCATAAAAGTGCAACTTTATACATTTTTCTCTGCTGCTATAGTTATTTATACAGCCTATATACGTGCCTAAAATTGCTAGAAATATTATTTTATGCCATGATATACTATGAATTTCAGCTGTAGAACAGAGAAAAGAAAATGTGTGAGTTTTAAATTGATATTATGTGTTGTATACGGTTATTTACGCTTTGACTTTGAAAGCAAAAAGTTAAATACTAGACAGATGGGAGTACAGGAGCACTTAGCTGAGCTCGTCAGCCTTGCAGTTAGTATATGGGCTAGAGGGCTGAGAACCTAATCACTGTATTAACATCTCCTCCCAGGGCCACAGGTTGGAGAAACATCTGCCATTCAGAGAGGTCTCCTTACTGCAGCCACAGCTCCCAGGGAGGGCCACGGCAGGTGCTCACATTTAGTCAGATTTGTGTCAGTACTTCAGCTATGAGGGTCATATGAATAAAATACAGTACAGAGTGACCACTCCTTACCTGCTGGCCCTGTCACAGGCACTCGGGCTCTGGAGCTGTGAGCTCTCAGACCTGTAGTCCCAGGAGGCTGCACCTTTGGATAGAAGTTACCTGTGCAACCCAGTATTCAGGCAGCTCTCTGCAGACCACATGCCCTTACTCAGGCTGATGAAAAACTCCTGACCTGTTGGTAGCAACACTACAGCCAAAGCAAACTGGTCTGTTACCAGTGACCTCACAGATCAACAGCTGGTTCAGACTGGGATTTGGTTTTAAAGACTGGCAGGAAATACTGTAGACTAGGGACTAGCTAAATTTAGCAAATAGTGTGGAATTTAGGCACATACAGTGTCAATGATGCTGGTAGATTGATATGCATGATGATTTGGGTTGTTTCTTCATTGATTTGAAGGCTAAAGAACTACTGTAAGTAATGTCAATTAGTTAAATAGATATTGCTCTACAGCAGGGCAGTATGTTACAGTGAAACCCCACGATTTTGCAATCTGGCTAGCTATAAATTCTTTGCCAGTGTCTGGAGTAAAGTGTCTGAAAACCATCTTAAGCACATATTACATTCTCATATACTACATAATTACTTGTGTTCCTAACAAACACTGGGTGAACACAGAATCGTGCTACTCTTGTCAATTTAATTTATGCATTTGTTAAGTATATTTTTATATTTTTAGCTACAGTCGACAAATCAAATATATTTGAGTGTATTTTACACATTTTTATAAATACTTCATGAATAAACCATTCATTTAATTGAAATCACATTCTAATCTTCTGTTTGACTGCTTTTGCACTATGGATTTTGTTGTCCTGCTATTCAGAGAAAAGGTCATAAGTGAGTTTGATTTCAAGTGAGACACTCTTCAGAGAACATTAAATTCATCAGAAGCCTCCCTCAGACTGTTGGGGTGGCTCTGCTGTTGCCTCCAGTTGGCCAGATTCATTCCCATGCAGAAGATACCATTGTTCCCTTCACCTCCCCAGTTCTCTGCCCTTGTCCTTTACTAAACCAAATACTCTCTGGGTTACGAAATGGGTATTTGAAACAACACTACGTCTTAAACTCCAGTGCCTGTTATTTCAGAGACATTTTGCCAGGCAGCTGTACCAATTAACACCACACTGGAGCTCCAGCACTGCCTACCACCCAAGGATCTGAACCACATTTTTTAACAAATACATTTCTTCTCCTCCTGGTGTCCACAATGCTTAAAAACATTCTTGTGGGTTCAGGGTGCTTGGCAGTAGCTCACATATTGCCAGTGCTCTGTGTCTCAGTTATTCCTTATTTGTCATCAGAAGTGTTTAGGACAAGTTAATTCTGTTTATTTAAAAGGAAGATTGATTTACTAGCTTCTGTTCTGTACTGAGAGCTATTTGCTGAGGGACTGAGGGAGTCGTTAGATTTTTTTCTGTTTGTGATATAAAAGCATACTTCTGAGCTGTACTTTGTCCTGAAGCCAATGTAGACACAAAAGAACAGTAATAAAGATAAAATAATGTACAGTTAATATCTCCACACATCAGAAATATGGCCAGAATTGCAGACAAGCAGAAATACAAATGTTTTTACATGGTACAGCAAGGAAACTGTCTCTTCTAGCTTGGCAAGAATACAGTGGTTGGTTCCTGTTAAAATATTGCCAGGATCAAGTTTTTAACTTCGCTAGCTATCATTTGCATAATGTGAAACCTCTCCACAAGTAACTTTTTTTGGGATGAGGGGTGGTCCTTGCTTCCTAAGGCTTGGAGTAGTCAGTAGCACTGAGAAGGCACGGAGGCACAGGTTCAGCTTCTTCCAAAGGTCTGCAATTGATAAGCATGAGGGATTTGCAGCTGAAATACCTCCACTAATCATCAAAGTGCTGGGGAAAAGGGTTTCAGAGGCCTCTTCAGAGAGGAAAACAACTTCATTGGGTAGCTCCATAGGACACTGTCACTAAACTCCTGCATCAGTCTGCAAGCATAGAGGAATCAGCATGGAGTAACATTCTCCTTTAGAAATTCTCCCCATCCTTGCCATACATACACATACGTCAATAGGGATGGTGACATATTTCAAGTCCAGTTGTTTTCATTGCCACTATGCAAAGTTATTATAATAATTTTCACTTTGCAATCTCAATATTGGAAATTTTTTATCTGTTCCCACTACAGTCTCTTCCACTGCTACTGGATGCATGGGACCAACACATCGGAATTCTGCCCAGACCAAATTTGAGGATAGGCAGCACATAAAAAAAGGCCCTTCAATTCTGTTTTCCATCCTACAGAGAGTAAAGAATCTTGAAATAAAAAAAGAGACTAGTGGCTGATAAGATAAGAAAGACCAAACTTCCTGAAAAATCAGAACAGACCAGATGGCATGTAGTAAAACTACCCAAACAGATTTGGTATGAGCTGAGCTACACTGTAAAAATACAGAGTAAAAATAATTGGATGAAGAAAGCAAAGTGAAGGTGGTCAGAATGCTCCACACAGCTTGGCTAGGTTATGCAAATAAAGGACAGCTACAGAAAGATCTATGTGTTAATTGAGGGCATTTCTCCTGCCTGTCAATGACTAAAGCAGCAGTAATGAAACCACTAGGAGAAAAAGATGGATACTTGCAAAGGCACTGAAGAGGTATATAATGTCCAAAGTATCAAATGGATCAGATACCACATGTGCTAAATGCCAGCATCTTGTTGTCTTACCACTGGATAGAAAAGGCACCTGGAGTCAAATTATTTGTGAGAATCCAATATTGTGGGAACAAACTGGCACACAACTAGAATTAATTAATGCCCTACAGATCTGTGCTAGAAAGGCTGTAGAGCACTAAAGATAGCTGAGAAGCCTGCTTCTTGCCCATCATACCAATTAGATCTGGTCAGGCTGTGACAAATTTTCTTCAAACATTCCAGTGAAAATGCAACTCCCTCAGCCCCTCCAGCAGTTCTTGGGGTTGCTGAAAACTTACCTTTAAGATGCCTGAATTTTCAGTGCCAAAACTGAAGGATGGAAAAAGCAAAAGGAAAAGAAGGTGTCAAGTATATTTTGGTTGATTGGGGCAGATTAGAAAATTTCAGATCCTTGGCTTGGCAGTGTTCTCCAGCATGCATTTCTGTTTGCTTTGGTGGGATTAACAATTTATACTAAGTTCATTAGAGGAAAAGAGGAAAAGGCAGACATTGTGGTGAGTGAAATTCTACTGTTCTTGTCTAGGGAAGACACATCCCTTTCAACATGCACATACATCCATGTTGGGATGGGAAGGCAGCTAGTAGGAAGGATAAAGCCACCAATGGCCTCCACCAACTTTGTGATGTGATCTTTAACTTCCCTTCTCTATCTGACATGCTGCCAGAGACCACATAGAAGAAAAGCCAATGAAGGACCATACGGTGCAATCACAGGGGCTGGACCCCGTCATGCTCTAATCAGGGGAGGCTGAGCTGCTGAAATTATGGGGTACAAGCAGACACATGCACCTTGCCCAGGAGGTCCTCACACCAAGGTGGCACCCACTCCTTCTTCCTCCACTCAGCCTCACCAGGGAAAACCACATCTGAATCATCTGTGCTGCTGTCCCTGGGGAAGTGGCTCCTGCCCACCTCCTCCTCTCCAGCCCCTGTGCCACCCACTCATACCCACATCCCTCTGCTTATCACCACTCAGCACAACAGACCAATCTGTGTTAAAATTACCTTGCCATTGACAAAAACAAATGGCTATTTTTAATCTCCCCAGACTGCTCCAGTCTGAGGTTTTTATGCAGGCACAGGCTGTCAGGGCACAGATTGTTAGACATCAATCATGTAAGTAGTAAAACTACTTGGACCTTTCCCTGCTCCCTGAGCCCAGATGCTCTTGCAGAGTCTGACCTACCCCCTCACAAGTTCCACCAAGCCACCCCCGGAAAATGAGGAGTGCCTCATAAAAATGAGTGTTCCTCTGTGAGGAAAAAGAATGATGGGTTTGAAAATACATGGGTCTAACACTAACTTTCCCATAGGTGCAGGTATGACCAATGATTGGGAACCAGCTTAGAAGAAGACAGGACCAGAAAAAGGGGAAGAAAAGCTCTGGGCAGCAGGAGAAGGATGATTATTGGGTCATATCCTGTGTTATGACAAGCACATGAAGTCCCAGCATGGTCAGACTTTTTTCCCTGCATGGATCTCCTCCAGGGAAATGTGGAAGCTGAGGGTCTTGATAGTGTGAGCATATCTCATTTGCTCCTCAACTGTCACTTTATGTCTTCCAGAACCCACACACTGAAAGGGAAAATTGGATGCAGAGGCTTTAGAAACAAATTTCCCTTACTTACATCTCCATATCCTCCCCCCTCTCATTCTTACCTCGGTAATTAAATTATGCAGCTGAGGAAATTGATTTGGAAAACAGATGGCATGCAAGATGCTGTGGAAAACAGTGGTGCATTTTAAACTTTACAGCAGAGACACAGGCAGATTCAAGTGGTATATGGGCCTTGAAGTAATTGAACTTCACAGGCTGCTGTGCAATGGCCTTTAACCAGAAGAAATTAATGGCCCTCTAGCCTCCAACTTGATACTCACAATTAAGTATTAAAGATTTTTCCCAAACATTGTGGCTGGTCTAATTTGCCACACAATTTGGTGCGACCTCACCATTGTTGCTTCTTGCAGAGGTGAGGGATCCTTCCCGCAGAAGCGGGGTACCCTTCTCTCTAGAAGCGAGGTACACTCATAGCTTCTTGCAGGGGCGAGGGATCCTTCCCGCAGAAGCGGGGTACCCTTCTCGCTAGAAGTGAGGCAGACTCTTAGCTTCTCTCAGAGGCGAGGGATCCTTCCCACAGAGGCGGGATACCCTTCTCCTAGAGGTGAGGTAACCTCTCTCGTAAAGACACAATTAGCTCATTGACACCAATGTGCTGGGTGGCAAAATGGCCGTTTATTAGCGCGTGGCATGGCTTTTTATAGCCCGGGTTTACAACGTCACAAGTGTCTGCTAAATCTCAGACTGGCCGCTATTGGCTATCCGGAGGGGAGTTCTTATCTCTGTCTTCCCGTACAGCGCGATATCTTCTGACCTCCAGGTCCTAGCTACCCACACACCATGGTTCCTGACTAATGTCAATGGTAGCAAATGAGGATTTGGGCAAGATGGCACCTTGAAACAAGCAGTTTAGCCTAGGATTAATCTGAAAAGTAAGAAGGAATGGCACACACAAAACCCAAGAGCATTTCTTAATCTATGTGAGGCTCTAAACCTATTCTCCCACTGTCTTCCTCACATTTAAGACCATGACATGAACTTGACTGGGCAGGGATGGGTGAAGACCAGGTGGTACAGCTGCTGGCAACCTGAATGCTGACCTCAGACCTACTGGAAAAGCACCACGTGGTGGGAGCCACTGTTGCCTCCTGGCCACTACACACCCAGCAGAAAAGGAGAAGGGAGCTCTTTTGCCCATGTAACCAAGGAAAGGGATTTGACAATGGATCTGCCTCCAGATCAGCATTAAAAGCATCTTAACTAAAAAAATCAGAGGGTAAAAGTGATTGTGCTCTGTTGTGCTGTATGGGGCTGCTGCCTCGTTTTTTCCAGGAAAACGGCATAGTCATCAAATCCCACCCTTGAAATGGCACTGGAGATCACCTTGTTGTAAAGAAAGCCATCACAAGAGGAGCTAGGGGAGCCCTACAGCTGGCAGCTGTTTTCACCACTGCCTACATTTCCATATAAAGCTGGAGGTAATTCTCAGAGAGTCTAAGAACTTGAACATGCAGAGTTTAAACCATTTGGATAAATAATGGCAGATGTTCAGGGAAGGAGTAGCAGGCAAAAGTGTGAGTTATGCAGTGACTGCACTTCAGAGAGAATCAGTTCAAACTGAGAGGATGTTGTTCAGAGGAACAGTAAGGGATAAAGTGATGGGGAGTGGGGAGAGAGGGAGGGAGAGAAGGGAGCTATTGGGCTAGTAGCTATGGTAGGGACTGAGGAATCAGAATCCCCACATTTTGCTCTGTTTTGCTGTCCATCCTCAAGCATAACACTTACTCAGCCTCTGCAGAAAGAAATTCTCACTTCCTGGTGATATGAGGAAACCTACAATCTAACTAAAAACTCTGTTTGAAAGACACTATGAAAAATAGCTGCGTTGCCAGCCCTCTTCTCCCTCACCTGAGGATGGAGCAGATTTTGATACAGTACATTTGCTAGAAATTTACTCTCTTAAAAGGGGAGGCAAACCCTTGATTGTCAGAAAGGCTGCAGCACTTCTTTCTTGCTCAGCTTTCATAGGGGATAATAGGAAGTGTTAAAATGGAGAGGGCCACATTACCAGAATTCTTTTGAGCTCCACGATGAGTATTGCAAACAGCAATGCTTGACTTGGCAACATGGTCTTCAAGGTTATTTAGCAAAGCACAGAATGTACCTCAAACAAAACAAAACAAAAGTTAATTTTCATATGTCTTTGGGAAATAAATATAAAAACTAATCCATTTATCTTTTCACTTTTATTTTGCCTTTTTGGGTTGGCTCTCAATAAAAGTAATCTTGAAAATGCAATCTAAGCATTATACAGGAGTGACAGAGGAACAATAAAACAAGGGGGGAAGGGAAGGCCAGTTGGTACAGAATGTCTTCAATCATTATAAAGTTAATTATTGAGAGAGACAGCTTGGTGTGCATGAATACAGAATTATTATGAGTTTGGTAAATCTTTACCACACAATACATGTCTATTTTTGTGTATGGAGAAAGGAAACAACAAAGTGAAATCAAAGACTGTGTGTTCCACTTCAATAGCTGAAGAAGTAACTCCCAGTCCATCTTACTTGGAGGAACAGTTAATACTGTGATAAGCTTCCACTATGGAGCCATACATTAACTGCCCTATACAAAATGAGCTATAATTCTGTATATGTATTTGTATACATATTTGTATAATTCTGTATATGTAAAGAAATCATTTCCACAAAGTTTCTGCATAGGTCAAGACTAATTTAAACAGTAGGGCCTTAAAAGCTGATTTGAAATATGGAGTTTTGCCAAAACCTTCTTTAATTTTGCTGACTTTGCACAGAGAGAGCTCTTTGGCCATATGTGCATCTCCTCCAAGTGAGGAAAACAGGTTATTGTCAAGTAAGTTGTGTGCACGACTATATGGCTTATGTACAAAAAAAACCTCTGGAGGAAAAACCAACCTACCACAAACCTGTTGGCATTGATGCCAGTGAATGTCATGTTCAGTTGCTGCACCTAGTCAGGCAAACTCCTTCCCCTGAGAAAGAGCTGAGGCAGGGGTTCTGTGGCCATGCATATATTTTACAGCAGAAATGTGTTGCTTTATGGAAAGAAAAAATCAGTGTGATGGTCCTGAAGCTGGGAGAGCCCAGCAGCAACAGTCCCATTCTGTCTGGGTCCAGGGAAACAGCGTAGCTGCTGGGATGGGTTTGTTGTCACCAGGCTCTGCTGGCTTCAACTCCATTCCCCCTACCCCACCCTCCCTGTGCTGCCCCCAACTTACCTCCTCAGGCACAAGAAACCTCTTGAAATGCTGTAAAAATCCCACGCAGCTCTGCTCTAAACTTCCTCTCAATTTCAACATAAAAGGAGAAATGCACATTGCTCTGAGCAAAACAGGTTAAAAAACCCCCGTGGTACCCTCATATTACCCCAAGAAGTCCCAGAGTGACATCTGCCAGAGAAAAGGCTACAGTTTCAGCTTGAGACACAGCTTAACGCCATCAAAGCCAGGGTGAGGCAGCAGTGATTGCACCAGCGTGCTGTCTAACATCTATCTGAAGGCTTTACAGTCACATTTGTTCTTACAAAGACATTGCCTCCCACCAAACATTATATTTGCTCTATCCCTCCAAACCTCATTTATTGTCCTGTATTTTTCATGAATAGGAAAGACATTTTATTCTTCTGCTAATATTCTTAGCTCCTCTTATTCTCGGTGGAATCATCTGCCCATCAAACTGGAGCTTTACAAACCTCCTGATCTGGCATGTTGTAAAAAAATTCAATTAATTTGCCCTTTACCTTGCCATTTCATATCATGAATAAAGCTACCAAGACACCTCAGCCCACACCTGCGCTCGGGATCTCACTGTTCATTATTGCTTTGTGTTGACAGTTCCACAGCCCATTTTCAATCTCTCCTCGTTTGTTGCCAGCCTGATCTAAATTAATTTTTCAAATACAATCTCGAAGAGTTATTTAAAATGCTCCCTATGGTGCATTGCTTCCCTCACATGACTCTATTAGTCTCCAGTTTGGCTGTAAAAAAAACCAGCAAAGTTCACAGGACACTGTTTGCTTTTAATACACCAGAATTATTTACCACCCGTGAGTCACTTGTCCAAACACTTGTAGATTTATAACATATGCTCTCTATTTTTGATAAGGATGGAAAATTAATCCATCAGAAGCAAGAGATGCTACTTAACTCCAGAATTTCTAGATTATCTTGCTTTCCTTTGGTATCAGACCCATGTTTCATTATTTCAGAAGAAAAATAGGTAGGATCTCCATCTAGACACACTGACTGCTGAATATTCAGTCCTTCCCAACTAGTCTCCTCCTGCCTAAAACCAGACTGCCTGGCAATTTCGGGGTTAGTTTTTAATCATCTCAAATATTCTTCAGCTAATAGTGCAGGAAAAGATAGTTCAGCCCTTTTAATTCCACAAAAGATTTCACTTGCTGCCAAACCCAGCCCACTGCTAGCACTTCGCATTTGCCCTCAGGTAGGAGCACTCTCTGGGACAGCTCAAGGTGTGCTCTTCCACCACAGCCCCACACCCTGGCAGAGTTCCCAGCATCCAGGCCCCCAGCAAATGCCACATACTACATCCCAGAAATGCTGCTGCTGCCTCCGACATCAGCAGGCATGGCACCAGGGAGTTGGGTGGCTGCTGGAACTGTATTGCTGTGAGGGGGGGAAAGGGGCCAGGGAAGAGGTGCTCTCTGCCAAGTGACTCTGTTCAAAGCAGCTGACCTGCAAAATTCAGGCTGCAGCCCCTCAAACCCTCAATGTAGGGACCTGTGCTTCTTGCATTGGAATGGAATTCTTTCACTGAAATACTCTGAATGTGGCCACGTGCACACATTGAAAAGACACAGCCTTCAACACTGGCACATGCTCCAGTAAGCATGATCAGAAATTGCTCCTTATCTGAAGCCTGGATTTGTCTTAACCCCAGAGTGAGGGAATGGAAATGGCCTAAAAGTTGGCTCTTTGGGGCTTTTGAAACTGTTAGCTGCTAGCAGCCCTTTTTTTATTTGATCCTGTTGTATTGGGTCCAAATGGTTGAAGTGTTTCTTCCAGAAACTTTCAGCTGCTGTCAGCTGCTGAATGAGTAGTAGGAAAGAGCTTAATAGTTTATTTTTTCCAACTGCTTTTCAGTGAATGGCAGTTGTCATCCAAACACATCAAGAGATAAAGTTTATGTTAGCTGAAAAGTTAAGGAAAAGTTACATTATATAAATCAATGTTTGACATTGCAGTAGCTCATTAAATCAAACGACTGGCAGATAGCTTTGTTGGTTTGGGTTGTTTTTTTGTTTAGTTTTGCTCGTGTTTTCTTTTTTTTATGCAATATCAAAGGTGATTTAAGTAACTTTTACTGCATTTCTGAGGGAGTTACATCAGGTTAATTGCTGTATGTGCTGTTTGGAAATCGTTTGTATATTGTAGGTGTGTACATAGTTTTACAGCTATGCCAGTGTACTTTCTATTACTACTTTATATCCAAATTAGAGCCATGTAATTTAACAGGCTATTCTTTTTCTTCTTATTGCATCTCCAGCCATGCATCCAAGGCGTGCAAACTGATTTCTTGTCTTATGAGACTTCAAACCATGAGACCACCAAAGAGCTGCGAATGAAACACAGTGCAAATGATGATGGCATCTGTACTAGCCTTATCAAACCAGAGAACTGCACAGCCTCTCAAATCTCCAGCTTTGGGGTTGATTCATTCAATGGGTCTGTGACCTGACAAGGCAGTATGATTAATTGCACACATACTCCCTCGGAGGTTTTCCCACTCATGCTTTCCACTGCAAAGATTGTTAGCTAGACAGAGCAGCATAGCAACCTCTTAAGATGCCAGAAAGAGAAGGGGTTGGTTTCTGATTGAAAGTTAATGGAAGAATAGCAGCTGCTCCATGCTGAAGAACAAAAAACATAAAACCAAAAAACAGCTTTTGATTCTCAAAGAAATCACACCCAGAAATAAGCTGATTTTTGGATAACTCAGGCTATAGCATTTCTGTCAGGGACTGAAAGAAAATACATGACACAATAGGCTTCATAATTAGGAATTCTGCAGTGCTCCCTTTCATCTGATTACCTACACTGTGGCCTGAGTTTTTTCCTTTTCTTATTGAATATTTCTAGGTTTCTCCTTTTCCACATGTTTATTCTTGGTTTTAAAATACTTCTGGCCATTTAGGCTAAAGTTTCCAGAAACACAGACTCACCAGGCAGCTCTCACACTTGCAGCATTGAGCAAAGAAGCTGGCACGGTGCATTCCTTCTGTCCACGGTCAATCCACACTGGCCCTGCATGGTACCAGCCCCAGGCACGTGGTGACTGCTCATTTTCAAATAGTTATTATCTTTCTAGTAGTGCCTAAACTCCCAGCATTAAACCCTTCCTCAAGGTTACTTAATCCCTACACCTTAGCTAAGAAAGGATTTTAAACACTAACCAATGTTTTCCCTTGAGCAGTTGCCAGATGGACTACAGGGGGGTAACACACGCTCAAAAGATCCTTCCCTGTAGTGTGTGAAACGAGCTGAGATGCCTGACAGCCTTCTGTAGACATCCATGCTCCTGGGGGGGGTGACACCACAGCCCTGGCTCAGGAGCAGAGGGGCTGCCAGAAGCAAAGAGCCCTGCGGGCAGCAGCACTAGGGTTGGGGAGGGTAGTGCCCGGCTGAGCCAAGGTGGCAGATGCATGGAGAGCTCTGCACCCTCACACCTCAAAGACATCTGTCTTTGCTCTAATCTGGGACAAATCCCTCAAAACACACCTGGAAGCACAAGTCCAGAAACTGAGACCTATGTTATCTCTCCCCTGCTTCCCAGGTCGCATCTTGGGGCACTTAACAAAGAACCCAGGTGATAAAACTCCTTCAAACCCAGCAGACTGTGCTGGACCCCTGTCAAAGAGCAATGTTTACACCAGAAATGGTGGGTAATGATCTTAAAAGATGCCCCTGAATACTCCCATGACACCCCTCATCTGCTCCGAGCATGGAATTAAGCTCCCCATTCAGGAGCTCAGTTTTCTAATGCATTGTGAAATCTCTTTTACTGGCAACACAGAAACACACAAAGCAGGAAAGATGCAATAAAAAAAAATGCTCCTCTTACTTCAACTTTAAAAATGAGCCTAAGCAGCTGACAGAGGGAGATACTGTAAAACAAAATGATTTAATTGCACTACACGAAGGGGAAGGCAGGTCTTACTGAAGCAGAGCAGCAGACAACATGACAAAACAAAATTCCTCAAAGCAGCAGCATATGAATACTGAATAAAATGCAACAGTCGACTCTACAGATGGCTCTGGAAAAAGCAGCTACTCTGACTGTAAATATGCTTCAGAGAACACACCACAGAAACTGGAAAGCCACAAAGCCAAGGGGGAAATCAGTGAATAATCTGCTACGAGGAAATCCCCAGCTTCCATAATCAAATACGGGGATTAGAAAGACATTTCTAAATCAATGAGGTGCAGGCTGGGAAAGGAGAGTGAATTTTAGATTTGGGATATTTTTTTTTCCCCTCAGCATCCCATACTGCCAAGCCAGAGAGACACTTGGCACCTCTCTTTGCACACCAATTTAGATATTTAATTTGGGATGTTAATATCTTTGCAAAATTACTTAAAAATATCCTTGTACCCATTACCAGAGGCCTTTGCAAATGGCAATTCACACAGATTTAAAGATACAACTGCTGATCGAGTGCCATGCATCACCTCAATTCACTTCTTGCCTTTTGCTTGGTGAATCAGTTGCACAATTCAGTCACAAAAGCTCCTGAAGCAAAGCTAGAGAGGATTTTGTTAATCTGGATTTGCCAGCCCCAAGTCACTGGCTTAAAAAATTCATGATGAATCTGTGTCACCATGTATTCCCTTCTCCTCTGGGAAAACAAAGGAAGCATATATGCAGAAAATCAGTTATCCCCCTCACCTGTAAGAAGCTACCACTACCAAGAGCAACCAGAGGAGAGGACCTTGCCAGCACCTCACCCTGATAAACGCCATGTCCTCTGCAGGACAGCACTTCCAGAAGTCAGCAGGCTTTCATCCAACAGGCTGAGAGCTCATAGCCTCTCTTCATCCAGTATGCCCAGTGTTCTCCTTTTTAGCAGGCAGAGTTCCTGTGTGGCACCCCCAAAGGGGTGATTTTTAACACAAAGAATAAGAAATTTTCATACATATAACATTTTTCATCCACAGAACTAGAGATGCTTAAACATGTGCAACCAACACCAACTAGATCTTTCATACCGAGTAGCCAGCCAAGAATCATCAAGTTCCTGCCACCACAGATTTCCTAAGCTTCCTCTGAGGGAACAGCTATTCCAGTCTGGACTGGGAGCAGAGGACTCTCCAAAAGCCATACAGCAAGTAAGCAGGGGAGTGGGAAATGACCTCTAGCCACCTTGCTGTCCTCATTTTCCACATGCCATGATGCCCACAACGAGTACAATTTTACAAAATAAAAAGCTTTATGGCAACCAGTGCTTAAACACACAAAATGATTAGTCTGAGATGGAGGCTGGGCGACAGAAATGGGTTTGTCACTGTGCCTTGTGCCAACAAAGCTTTCAGGCTTTCAAATCTAGCACTCTTCTCATCCTTGGGAAATACTCTCCTATGTGTTAAAAGCACAATGAAACACAAGGCATTTAAACATAATACTGTCAGAGATTAGCACAATGAACAGAATTGCAGAATCATTAATGTAGATTAAAATGCTTTACCAGTAATCACACGCTGAGAGATTCACTTTCCTGCCTGAGCCACGGGGCTTTTCTTCCCGGCCGTGTCAGCCCTGCAAATCCCACAGCTGCTCCCAGGGGTGCACAGAGAACTGACACAAAGCTTCTCTGGTCTCAGCCCCCCACTATAGCAAGCAATGGATGTGCTTGCAGAAAGCACCAGAAAGGCAGAAAGCTCTGCACTGAACAAGCAGACTAAAGCCAGTACTCCCATCATAGATAGCGAGGAGCTGGGGTGAGCAGAGGAAGGTGACCCAGCAAGATGCCATGCCCAGCTTACCTTGTACCCTCTTGGAGGGACCCTGCATGGAACTGATGTGACTGGGATGGGCAGTACAGCAGCAAACACCCACAGCCCTATAAAGAGTTGATGTCCTTCTCTGGTCATGCCTGGAACCTGGTAACGTGTGACACCACAGCTGACAGGTTCCCTTAGTAAATGCTTGGGCATTCCACTATTTTGGAACACTGCTGGTAAAAGATGTTAATGTAAAACCACTTCAAAACCCTGCTCCTTACAGCCTGAGAACATTTTGGTGAAGAGGACAACAGAGAGGGGGCAAGAAAAAAAATGTAGGGAGGCATGGTAATAAAATCAGATTCAGTATTTAATCACCTTTTCCAATAATTACTTCTTTTTCCGGAGAAGTATTTCTGAGAGGTTTCTACATTCCTTCATAATGAACAGGTGATAATGAAGGATTCAATCCAGACAGAACTCAAATTTTGAATTTAAAAAATAAGTTCTACACAGAAAAAAACCCGAACAACAAACAAACGAAAACCAAACAAAAAAACCCAACCAACAAATCAGCACAGTGTTATTTTCAGCTTAAAGCTTTTTTTCTAAAAAAAGAAAAAAATATCAAAAAAACACACAACAAAAACAAGGCTAAAAAAACCCAAAACAAAACAATAAAACACAAAACAAACAGAATTTATTATTTTAAAATAGTCTATCATAAATTAAATATCGAAAATCTTTTATATTAAACAATATAGTAAAGATCACTTCGTGGAGATGAAATGAGCCACAGCAGGGGGTTTATAAACTGTCTCAATTCTGTTGGGACCTGGGCAGCTGCTGTTTGAGACTAACAGCACACAGCATTTTTGGTGCAGTATAGATGTTTAGGGTTTTTTTGGTACATTATTTACTGTCATAGCAGAAGCAATTAGCTGACATTTCACAGGGCAGTCTCCCAAGAATAATCCTGAGGCAAGAGCAACTCCACCATCAGATGAGACAGTGGAAGGAGGTGCAGCTGGGTGCCCTGCAGACCTGCAGGTGGATCAGGTTGCCCCACTTGAGACCTTCTGCAGTTTTTCTTTTCCATCAGCAGGCTTGCCATTTACAAATGCTTCTTCTTCTTTATTGCCTCTGCCCTGACAGCCAAGCTCTTGGCACAGATGGTCAGGATCACAATGAGGACTCCGACCAGGAAGGTAACCACAGGCCAGAGGAAGCAGTGCAGGAGGACAGTCTCATCATGGGTGCGCTTCAGCATCACATCATCTGGCCTGGAAAGAGGATGAACAGAAGAGAGAGAAAATGTAGATGAGTTTGACATCATTAATTCATATTAAGTGGAAAGTATATGCCATGGAAACAATAAAAGGTATTTTATTTGCAACAGCATTAGAAAATGATGAAGTGGACCATTTCATTCACTGCTTTTGTTTGCACATCTAGAACTAGCACTTGTGACAGGCTGTGAGGACTTCACACTTGCACTGTTTACAGGCGAACAAGTTCATCAAGTTAAAGAAAAAAATCAAAAATCGTTGGTAATTTGGGTGTTCCAGAGGTCATGGTTATCACAAAGAGCCACCAGAGATACAATATCACATCATGGCTTGAAAAACCACTCCAGGAAAAAACACAATGCCAGGCAGCAGATGCACATCTCTACCTCAAAGGGTACCCCTTTTATCTTTGAGTGCTGACATGATCATGTGGCTACATGGAGGCTGCTGCTGATGAAGTCCTCCCAGACCTGGCTGTGGTCTGTGTCTGGATGGAAAGCCAGTCTCTGTCCTCAAACCTGCACTGCTGGTGGCCCAGGCTATGCCAGCCACACTGGCAGGCAGGGGTCTGCACAAAACCTGTTCCCAGGAGGACTCCTGCCCAGTCTCATGGTGCTGAAGGCTCCTGACTCAGCTCCATCCCAATAGAGGCTACTACAACAATAAGCTGTGATTTGGCCCCACGTGCTGCATCCCATGAACAAGGGAACTGGAAGCATCCCCAGGCTTTCCCTTGCTCCTCAGAAAGGGAGGTAGGGAGGCACAAGGTGGGTGGCTTGCAAGACAGATTTGCAAGCCCCAGCTCAACAGCCAAGGACTAGTGTGATGGGCAGTGTGAGTGAGGCTAAAAACCTGAAGAATTAACATCTTTGCATTTGTTGTCAGGTGATCAGTGCCAAGCTAAAACCCATGGGTATTTCATGAGAGATCTGTAAGGTCCAAAACAAAGAACTGGGGGGAAATTAGGAGACAGAGGGAGTTAGAATCAGAATTAATCAGATGAATTAAATATAGTAAAGTCATTAGTGATTAATTAACAGGTTAGCCTACAGAGGCTGGATTTCACATCATCCAGGCTGTTACCCTCATGTGACAGCATCAGTTAGCATAAGAGCTATCCTCCACCTCCTGAAGAAATTAATTCTCAGGCAGAGCCATCATCACCCAGCAAGCCCCCCAAGGAACTGTCAAGGTCAGCATCTATTGAAAGGGCAGTTTTGCCTTTTCTTGCTACTTTTGCAGAGGTGATCTACCTCTTCCCAGTGTCTGAAGGCTTGTCAAGACATGGACACAGCTTTCCTGGAAGCCCTCACAGCATTCCTCCCCTGGTCCTGAGGCAGCAGTGCTGAACCCAAAGGATATGTCATGTCTAGAAATGCTTCTTTTCCCTGGGAAAAAAAGCAGATACAACTAAAAATGTTGCCTTGTCCCTGCACATATAGTTCATTTAAGAAACCCATCTTTGCTCTGTGACTTCCATATAAGACTTTCAAGTCCTCTCAGACATCAAGTTCTGGTTCTGTTGAGAACAGTGATGGCCACTGTGCAGCACCATCACTGCTGCCCAGCAGCAGCCCTGGGGGGAAAAGAAAAGCCCCGAAGAAGTCTCTACCTTAATTCTGAAAACACCTTTCTTTCTTTCACTGAACAGACAAGGAGGGAGGAATATTGTTTTCATTGTTAAGAGGTGAGAGCAGTACTTATTTTTAGCAGGACTTTGAGCTCAAGACTGGAGCCTTATGGGGCTCTGACCAGAGGTAACTGGATTAGTTGTTGCATTATGCAACACATCCCTGTTTGGCCCTGCCAAACAGTTCACACAGGCACTGGATAAAGCAGGACTCCATCAGACCCTGTGAAGCAATTACTGAACATCATGGGAAGAACTGCAGTGCAGTGGTCAAAGAAAAGTCACATAGGACCAAAAAGTTACAGGCACATAAACATTTCAGCCACCACTTACACACCACACTGTGCAATATATGTGACAGCAAAAGCTGACAAGGGCAGGGGCATGGAATAGGGAAACCTTACAAGTATTTTTTTATATTCAAACAATCTGGGTTTAAAGATGTTAGCAATCTGCATACACTTATTTTGCCCACGATTATTCCCATCCCTTCACTATAACAAACACTCATCACTGTATTTTTTCCCCCTATTGTTGCAAGACTCAGAGATGCTCAGCTGGGTGGCTGCACAAAGAGGCAGAGCAATGTCTTATTAACTGGAAAGTCCTTTCCCTCTTGGGCCTGAGCACTGCTCCACAGGTGATACAGTAAAAGAAAGGATAGCAAATAGCAGCACTATCTTCTGACTGGAGGGAATTAATTTAGAAAACTTTGTGAAATACCAGAGCAAAGGGAGATTTCTGTTCCACTATTTATAAATGAGCAGCCCTGTGACCTGAGCACCTTTGGCTTCTGCAGATAATTATTCCTGGATAAATGGCCTGCAGGGCACCCAAACACCATACATGTGGTCCCTAATCACTAGACAGTGTTTGGACCACAAATCTCAGGTGAATTTGTGTACAGCATCCTGCAGCAAACACAGAGAAGCATAAAGTGTGGCTGGCTCATCTGCTGTACTGCTGCAAAGGAACCACAGAACCTTCTCTTCATACTGGATGAACCCAGAGCTGAAAAGCAATAACACCACATAAATGAGCCACTAAGAAGAAAGTATTTGACAGCTGTTGCTCTGCATGTCTCTGCATGCATGGCATGAGGTCCCAGCTGATAGAGATCTTGGCATCTCTCTTTTTCTTCTTGTTGATGTCAATGAGACCTGGAGCGTAAAGAAATAAAGTGACAGGATCTCCCCCATTCTGCCCATTCCTGCAGGTCTCCCACTTCCAGGCATGCAGTTGTTTGTATGTGGTCATGACTACAGACCCCCTGAGACATGGGTGTGAGAGCCATGAGCACTGAAGCACTAGAGATCAGTGACTTCTCAAACCTTTGGCAACAGAGAGAACTTTAGCTGAATTTACCACTCATTCTGTGCTCTGAGACACTGGGAGTTGCCTTCTGCTTGTCAGGGCTCCCTTCAGACCAGCACATCATTGTGCCAGCAGCACCTTCTTCAGAGGGCCAGGAAAACAACTTCCCCATGCAAAACTTTGCTTTTCAGTTAAACACTGAGTGACAAGCTAAGCTGTGTTTTGGCTTCTTAAGATACATGTCAGGCAGCTCGTTGTGCTGGGCCTCTCTGTTGATATTAACTGGAATGATTGAAAGTGCCAAGTCTGCTTCACAACCCTTTCATAGAGCTTTGTGATCCTATACAAATGGCATCACTTTCTTCTTCTCCACAAAGCAGCCTCCTGAAATGTGCCCCACCAAACTGAAGGGAGGTGTCACCTAACAGCACACTCTGCATGCAGTGACACTTCTGGGAATGATGCTAAATTAAGTTTGATGAGGTGGAGATGATGTTCATTCCTTGCCTAAATATTTACCCAGAATTTTATTCTGATTATTCAAATAGGAGACTATTCATAGAGTATTAATATTAAATATTAAATAGAGTATTAATATTGCAAATACTACTTTCAAAGGAACCTACCTATCTTCCATATGCTTTATACAGACTGACACAGAAGAGTTAGCTCATCCACACTGTTAAAAAAATACTGACAGAAAATATGCACACTTCTATTTTGAAGTGAACAGATTTTCCCCTCAGTTTGTATTTTTTTTTTTTTACTGCTTCACAAGCTGTTTAGTCATCATAGCTCTAAAAGTATTACCCAGTAGAAGAATCACTTTTATTATGTGATTTAAAGAATGCAAACAAACAAACAAAAAACTCTAGAGAAACCATAGAAACATAAGACATAGAGGCAGAAGACCTTAATTAGCAAAGAACCAAGCACCTCAGTCCTTCAGTATCAATCACAATGCATACAAAATCTTCACCATCTCCCCTTGGTGCTTGCAAGTTTCCAGAGTGAGTCACTAAGCTTCTGAAGGATCATGTGAAAGACATAAAAGCCCTTCTATAAAGAAAGGAAGGAGAATTCAGAAAGAAAACTTAAGACATATTTTCTTTCCAAATTTTGGAATTACAAGAAAATGAGAAGCAGAGTGTGTATGTGTGGAGGGGAACTGACAAAATTGTTCAAGTAGAATGTCTTCTCTGCTAATACAAAAAAGAAAAANCAGACCAGCACATCATTGTGCCAGCAGCACCTTCTTCAGAGGGCCAGGAAAACAACTTCCCCATGCAAAACTTTGCTTTTCAGTTAAACACTGAGTGACAAGCTAAGCTGTGTTTTGGCTTCTTAAGATACATGTCAGGCAGCTCGTTGTGCTGGGCCTCTCTGTTGATATTAACTGGAATGATTGAAAGTGCCAAGTCTGCTTCACAACCCTTTCATAGAGCTTTGTGATCCTATACAAATGGCATCACTTTCTTCTTCTCCACAAAGCAGCCTCCTGAAATGTGCCCCACCAAACTGAAGGGAGGTGTCACCTAACAGCACACTCTGCATGCAGTGACACTTCTGGGAATGATGCTAAATTAAGTTTGATGAGGAGGAGATGATGTTCATTCCTTGCCTAAATATTTACCCAGAATTTTATTCTGATTATTCAAATAGGAGACTATTCATAGAGTATTAATATTAAATATTAAATAGAGTATTAATATTGCAAATACTACTTTCAAAGGAACCTACCTATCTTCCATATGCTTTATACAGACTGACACAGAAGAGTTAGCTCATCCACACTGTTAAAAAAATACTGACAGAAAATATGCACACTTCTATTTTGAAGTGAACAGATTTTCCCCTCAGTTTGTATTTTTTTTTTTTTACTGCTTCACAAGCTGTTTAGTCATCATAGCTCTAAAAGTATACCTAAGCAAGCACATTCCTAGTCAGCAAAACTTATCTGTCAAAGCTTATTCCTATCTCCAGAATAGATGGCGTACACATTTCAGCTTAGACTATCTTCAAGTACTCTGGCAGCAAGCCTCTCTTTTGCTGTATACAAATTGTTGTATGTTCAGCAAAAGGCAGTGTTTCATGGCAGCCACTGCATTTGGCAGAACATTTAATAGTATAGGATACAGCAACTGTAAGGAAAAAGCCTTGTCTCAGCCCACATCCATGGCAGAAACTAGGCAGGATGCAGCTCCAGAAGAATTTTGCCTTTCCTTCACCTTACAGATGTGATGTGGGAACCAACTCAGCTCTGGACACCTACCACCCAGGTGTCTGCATCCGAGCAGGTCACCTTAAGGTCCTTTACAGGAAAGAAAGAAACATCTCTGGGCAGCCAATCTATATTAAGCATTTATTTTTGGGTAGAATGAAAGGCTCCTATTTCTCTTCACTGACTATAAAAGCTGATTACACAGTATCCTGTCCACAGCAGATCAGATGAGGGGTGGAAAATACATAACATAAACACATGGCTGAGAGACTGGTGTCACTTTTGGAATTTTGGATTTTTTGACCATGGGGAGGTTTATAGGGCACCTAGTCTGCTGGCATCAGACAGAGTAGCTCTCTCTCAAAGGGGAAGGAGGACTCTGTCTTATAAATTGGCTGGGCTCATTGATAGAGCTTTAAACTAGATATGAGGGGGGAGGGGGGAAAAGAACGGGCTCCCCAGGGAGGTTGTGGAGTCTCCATCTCTGAAGACACTTAAGACCCGCCTAGATCTGTTCCTGGGTGACTTGGTCTAGGTGATCCTCCTCTGGAAGGGGGGTTGGACTAGATGATCTTCTAGGTCCCTTCCAACCCCTAATATCTGTGATTCTGTGTATCTGTGAGATGAGCATGGCATCTCTTGCAAAAGATTCCATGTTTCTGACTATCTTGCTCACTGCAGGTCCCAGGTCTCAGGGATTCTGCCTACCCAGAGAAGCCCAAATCACTTGGCTCCTAAGTGGAGCTACGAATCGAGCCAATATGGCTAAGTCATGCCCCCTTCAACCCAACTATCGGCTGGACCCGAATNTTCGAGGCCTCTTCAGAATTAGCTACAAGGACAGACTCTCACAGCTCCTTCACAGTTGCTCATTAGTCTTATCAATATAGGTTGTTCACTGACAGTAAATCATGACCTTTTTCTGTGAGAAAACTCTCCACACATTTCTTAGCAAATCATAATCAAAAAGAGACAGGGGTGAAAGGTACTCTCTCCTCTTCCCATTTATCGAAAGAAGGAAAGCACACATGACCCTTATACACACCAAAGTCACACCAATATTGATATTAAAAGTAAGAACTGAAACAGAGGAGGAGGTGCTTTAAGTCACAACATTCTACATTGCAAGGATGTATGAAAACTGGCAGGTCTGTGAAGGTTTATTACACATATCTGATTCCTTAATCCCTTTGTACTGATTGCTGACCTCCCCTTTGTTTCTAGTTCATCATGAACACAGTAGGATTTCCCTTCCTTGGATGGAAGGGAACGTTAATATCCAAGATGGAAATTTGCCATCTGAGTGTTAAAAGCCAAGATCATTTTTGTCATAAAATACCATGTTTTAAGGGAAATGTTCCTTGGTTTTATATTTTTACTTCAAATTTTAAAAACACTTCTCCACTTCCCGCGTAGCTTTTCATCAACAGAGTTGTCTTGCAAAGTTCTGCACTAAACTCTGCGGGATAAACCACATCACTCTATGGCTGTGTGTGTCTATACATATGCATGCACTTATATATACTTGCAAACAGCTAAGGGACAGCTGTTAAGCAGATGCATAAGCACTACTGCCTATGCAAATGCAGATCACTCACCTCAAGTGCTGGTTAAAATAGCACGTAAATGGCTGTGAACCCACTTTCTCTTTCCAGTATTTCTGCTTGTACGTGACGTTCTCAGAGTTCTCCTGATCATCTCTTGCACAGGGTGGGATGTATGAACACTGCCAACACAGATTGCAAAACAGGGTTACTTCTGCACCAGGAACTCAGGGCATCACTTTTTCTGCATTTTCCTCGTTACACCAGTGTGACTGAAATGGGCAAAGAATAAGTACGAGCTTCAAAGAAACAGAAAAAAAGTTAGCAAAACTTTACTTAATTACTAGTTACTCCCTGTAGGTACTGGAAAAGAAGATGCCAGCATTCAGAAACAAAATATAGGCTTTATCAGTCTTTTTTTTTTTGTCCATTTGTCCATCATCAAAACAACCTGCCATGTAACCCTTTGGGGTTTTGCATGATGACTGTAAAAATGATTGTTATGTTGTGACATATTGGTAGCCAGATGCATGAAGTGGATTTGAATTACTTCCTATTCTCAGTGAGGCATGTAATCACAAGTTTTATTTAGCATCAAACTAATAAATAAACCAAATATTCTATCAAGCTGTCCCAGATTATGGGATATCTGATATCTGCCTGATAACTCTTGGCAAAAGAGAAGGATTCTTCCACTGTTACAACATGGGGAAACAAGCATGGGAAGTTCAAAGCCCTACTTCAGCAGAAAGGTTCAGCATCTGCTTCTGCTGTCTAGAAGTAAACAAGGGTTGAGCATGCAGCTGTGCTATCTGCAGATCTCACCCTCAGACATCTGCTTCAAAGCCCCAAAAGATCAAGGGAAGCTCCTCCCCCAGCTTGGTGCACTTGGGACTGGGCTTTCAGAGACTCCATTCTAGGCCAGAGACAACACACCAACCCTGCCTCCAAGCCATGGGGAGTGAAACAAGACAAAAACTGTCCACTGAATCCCATGTTGGGAGTATCACTACCAGTGTTCAAGCACAATCCCTCTTATCATAACCAGGCATCCATACCAGAGACCATTACAGGAGATGTTGAACCAAACTGAGCAACAAATTTTGGATAACAAAGGCTTTTCACCCTGGAGGACACGGAGACAGCAAAGCTCCAGGCGCACATGAAGTTTTTCAATAACTTTAAAGCAGAAAAGCAGAAAAAGCATAACTGTGAAGGTAGCTAAAGAGCCTCCCATTTATGTAGGATGTGGAAGCAGGAGGTGCAGGGTGTGGGAAGCCCCTAAAGGGGTCCCCATATATGATCAGGACATGAGTTTCTTCACAGTATCATGAAGGCAGCAATAAGAAGAGACTCTCTCTAACCTGAAAATAAAGATCACCATGAGTGACTATACTTAGTGAGTGCATCCACACCCCCTCCATCTGGTGAGGTCTCAGAGGGGCCAACTGTGGCCTCAGCTGCATGCTGTACCCCAGCTGTGCACATCTACAAGCCCAGCTCCTGCACAACAGCTTGAATTTTTGCTATTCCACCGGGGTGGGAGAAGAGAGAGACCTTCTACCTTCCCCAGATATTATGTCAATCATTCACAAAGTTCACAACTTGGTGAAACACTGTTTATCCTCATCCTGAGTCTCAGGCTTAGAAAAAACTGAAGAAAACTCTTTTCCCAAGAGATGTCCATCTGCACAGAAAATTAGTAAGCTGTAACTGTCTCCAGGAAAAATATCTTCGGAATTATTTACATCAGTCCCCACGTTTTCTGCAGTGAACACCCAAAGTCCAACTCCAGTGTGGACATCCCACCTGCTACACAAATACCAGAGCTTGTTGGCCTTCCCAGGATGCCAGCACAGTTCCCACCAACCCAATGTTCATTTTGGCCTCTTCTGATCCACGTAGGTGGTGGATCTCTTTTTACTCAGCTTCCCAAGCACACTTCTTGGGGGCTTGGCTTGCTCAGCTGTACTGCCCTTCAAAGCCCAGGCAGCAGGCAGATAAAAGGGAATAATAACCTGGCAACTTCCGCTGCTGTGAGTTGGTGGGTGAACCTGAAACGACCTCCTGCTTTGGCAACAGGCAGCTTCAGAAAGGTTAATTCCACGGTCCTCCCCCACAAGACATGCGGCATGAAATCCTACCATCAAAACATAAAGAAGCATCAAGTGGTTGAAAGCAAGCTAGGATGCCTTGTGCCCACAGCAACATCCATTCTCGGTGCAAGAGTCCCACTCTGTACCTCTCTGATGTTATGTTTTTCTTCAAGGAGTTACAATGAAGTTGGAGAACAGCACTTGAGTTTAGACATTAGAATGAAACTATGGAGCAGCTCTATTGGTACACAGGGCCATAATCACACCTCCTACACCATCTCATAGCAACCACCAAATTATTATGTAATTCCAATACAGGCTCAATTACACAGCTCAAAATCAGTATCAGGCTAATAACATACCCCCTCCAATCAAAGTCAGCATTTCAGTAGTTGGCTTAGGATTCAATTCAGTAAAAATGTTATTGAGCAGATAATAGACCTTCACACAAAAGGTTTGTAAGATTTGTATGTTTGCTGCTGGATGCTCCCACTCCACTGTTTCTGCAAATGCCTGGGAAGATTCCCAGTCCTTCTAGACACTCCATCAGCCTATGTATTTTCCATATTGTGGAGAAGGGATGGACTCTTTGACCATGGTTTATCTTCCAGGATGTGTTTCATGCTTTTCAAAGGCTAATTCTTGACTAATTCAGTCACTTTTTATGAAGAAGAATCCAGGCAAGAATGCTCCCCTCCCAGCTGACTGTACTGAGGGAGCTGGACATCATGTCTGGTTTTCACCTGCATGTGTCAGCACAGAGAAGACCCACCAAGAGTCACCAAATCTGAGACCCTTCACAGAGGCTCAAGCAACTGGGAGCACCCCAGGTTGATGGGAGGGCAGTGGGGTTTCTCTGCAGCAACTGGGCTGCTTCCAGGGTAATTTCTAAACAGTATCTGCAGAGCTTGCCCATGATGGGCACCAGCCCAAACGCAAAACTGACACTTCACCAGATCCTCCAAAGTTACTGCAGGGTTGGACAAGTGTTGATATTAAACATCTTCTGTTGTGCGTCACATTTAAGAGTCCAAAACCCCAAACCCAATTCTATTTACAAGTGCACAGAAGGGAAAATAAAGCCCTGTTTCATTGGGCTGAGCAGTTACAGAAAGAAGCATGACAGGAGCACATGAAACAGACAAGGAGCAGTGGCTGCCTGCTCCACACCTCTGCCAGGTGACAGGGACTGGCAGAACTGGGTCCTGCTGCATGGCTGCTAACACCAGGCTTCCCTGAAAGTTCCTTCACCAGTGCAGTAAGCTCACCCAGCCCCACATTCAACTTTAAGCATAGAAGGGGCCAAAAAAGCCAGAAGCAGATCTTCCTGATCTACCCCCTGTCATTTTACCCACCCAACTCCATAGCCTGGCACCCACACTGGCAGTGTGTGTCACCAATGGCCAGAGTGAGAGTGACAAATTGACTCTGGAATTAATGCCCCTTAAGCCTCATCTCAGAGATTGTTATTGCTGTCAAGGCAGCAGAAGAAAGACTACTGTCCCTTCATGGCGGTTCTTACCTCTGAGACAACAATTAAATAAAAAAGAAAGAAAAAAAAGAAATGCACAAATCACTCAGACTAAACATGAATGTAATAATGCCTGGTGCTTTATATATACATTTCTGGATTAAGTCTGACCCAGCTATATAATCTTTTAAGAGCTAAAATGAATCCTGGGCTGTACAATGATGTGATTATCTTAGGAAGCAAGAGAGGGGGGGAAAAAAAAATATATTTCTTTTTCCTGAAGCAAGTCCTCATTAAAACAGCTAGAGTTGTAGCTGCTGAGATGTTTATACACCAGCCCACTCTACTACAGAAAGCAGAATATTTTTAGTCTGATACACTGGGGATTTTTGGAGTAGAGTGAAGCTGCCAACTGATTCAGTATTGTCGTATGTTGTAAGGAGCCTGAACTATGCTTTTCCCACACTATTGATTTACCAGGAAGAATTGTTACCCCACACAGGGAAGCAGCTAAACAGAATGTAAAATTTAAAGACCATTCAAAACAAAATTGATCTATTTTTTTTTTTCCTGCTAGTTAGTTGGAAATGATTTGCCTAATTGCATGCTGCAATTGGAGAGTGCTGCATGATGGAAGTGGGAAGGGTTAAATGACTCCTTAAGTGTTCATACAGACATATTGGATCACAAGCATCAAATCCATCAGATTCCTACTCTGCTGGTATGGCTAATCCATTTCAGGATGAAATCCTGAAAGCTTTTAAAGATGGGGAGACTTTGGGACAAAAATTAAAAGGAGGATATAACTTCTTAGCTATACAGACATTAAACTTGGAAAAAAGGGAAAACCAAGGTGACTGCTATACATACTTAATTCCTTTCAAATAATGTTTTCATATTGAGACTTAAACAACTTTTCTTCTTATTTTGTACTGGTTTTACATATGCTCCTTATGGTAAGGAAAATAATTGAAGGTGGGTTTTTTTGTTTGGTTTGGTTTTGGGGGTTTTTTTGGTGTTTGTTTTTTTGTTTGTTTTGTTTGTTTGTTTTTTTTAATGCTGTTTTCCACTTACTTAAATTTGATTACTACCAGAGAATGTGGTTACAGCAAAAAATACTTCCTTTCTGCTTGGTCTCAACTGGTAAGTCAGATTCAGTTGTCAGCACTCAAGATCCCAGGGTAAACAGCCCACACCTAGAAATACAAGGTACAAGCCAGAGGAAACAGATTCTATTTGTAAGAGCACACAAGTACAACACGCTGCCAGCACACAGCCCTGGGTTTCTCTATTCATTGTTAAATAAAATAGACTCCTAAGTGACATTTATGGGCATTGCTTCTGAAGCTCCTTGCAGAAATTGCACTCCAGCCCCCAGGCAGGTGCAATCTTCTTGGTAGGAAGCTACCAGATTTATAGAAGGGTAGGAGAGGATGTGACCAAGAAGAGAAACCAAACCAAAACACTCTGACTACTCAGAAAGCCATTGTGGTCGCAGCAGAGTTTGAAAGCCTCTGCTGAAACTGGGGATGCTGCAAGAGCTGCTGAGCCCAGGGGTGCTGGTGGCACAGGTCACCACCCACCATCACCTCCCATCCCTGCTGGAGGTGGCCACAGTACTCAGGGATGGCCACGCTGCACGCTCTGGGGCAACACCACAGAGTTTCACCCTGTGTCAAAAGGGTATTTCACCAACTACCCCCTGCCCACCTGAAGAGGAAGAAAGATTTAGGGAAGTCCTGATGCTTGGACTGCTGGGTGCTCACTTTGTACCTCTCTGTAAGCACAGTTCTCTCCATGGGGACCCTGGCAGCAGCATCCCCAGTAAAGGTGAAGTTTGCAAAGCTCCCTCACAGGCCAACATTTTATCCTCTTCGCTATCACACACCATCCAGCACTGCAGACTCATCGCTCATCGCTTCTGAGTGGTGCCAACAATTTAATCCAAATCCTGTCAGACCTACCATCCTGCTTCTTGCTTTGCTGATTTCTGCCCTGACCACCCTTCCAAGCCCACAAGCTGCCAAGGGGAAAAAAGCAACCCCCAAACTGCAAACTTGCAACTTAATCCACCTTCCAAGAGATGGATCCATGCTGGTGTAATTATGACTGTGGAGATGTGAGGCTGCACATTCCAAACTAGGCATACAAGTCTGCTCCAAGCTCCTGCATCACACTTAGCAAGACCCTTAGCATTGCATTACATCACATCCACATTTTAGTCAAAGGGCTGAAATTCACTTCTCCAATACATTCCCTATTTCAGATTATTTCAGGGAGAATGATGTGGAAGGGGGCAGGGAGGGATTCTACCACATTTTTCATTTTATGGAAACTACCTAGCAAAAATCTGTACACAGGCAGTATGCTTGCAAGGTGGCCTTGATACAGCAAAACAACAACCAAAAAAAAAACCCAAACCAACAAAAAACCCCAACAACTACAATACAGAATAACTGCCAAGAAAGAAAGAAAGAAAAAGAAAAACAGCCCCAAAAAACACAAATCATACATTTCCTTCAGTCTATCCAAGATGAGTAGAAGATGAAACTTGGAAGACACTTCCACTCGCTCCGTTTTCACATGGGTGATAGGGAAGTCTAAAAATCCAAACAGCACCGAAGAAAGTTTGGTTTCCATGCAGCCCTCTCTGCCCAGCGCCCCATCAGCAGCAGCTCCGTTACAGTTACTCCCTGCGCTGCGGGGAGCTTCCCTGGAAAGCCCCAAACTCTCTGTGACCGGTCACCGCTGGGACATAGAGATCCCCTCACCGAGAGCCGGAGTTTCTCCCCGGCTTCCCACCGGTGTCCCGGGGCTGCCGGCGGAGCCGCCCCCCGCTCCTCACCGCGCTGGGGTTGCCCGGGGCAGGGGCAGCTCCCACAGGAGAGGTAACTTGGGGCTATTCAGGGGAAAAGAAAGAAACAGAGCGTGTGTGTGTACAGTGTTGTACTATAGATATAGTATAGTGTTATACTCTATATAGAGTGGATATATATACGCTGCACAGATAAGCAGATATATACACACACACAGCACATATATATATCATGTATAGTATTTTTATACATATACATTATATATACATATACACACTTTCTGCTGAGTAACAGCACAGGGGCATTTCAGAGGGATGCTCCGCAACTTCATCCATCCCTTCATCAGAGAAAACCCCTTCCCCGAGCGGAGGGCGTTTGCAGGGGACCGGGACCCCGAAGGAGCGGGCACAAGGAGAGGTGAAAGGGCGCCCAGTACCGCTGCGGGGGGGAGCAGAATTTGCCCCGCGGAACCCCCTCATCTACTACCCACCCCGCATCTCGGGAGCGCCGCGCTGCTCAGGTCTCACCTTAGGGTTGGTGCGGAGCTGCCTCTCGTCTTCATGGAGCAGGGCAGGGGAGGAGGAGCGGGAGGTACGGACCAGGACCTGGAGGCAGGGGTAGCGGGCGGTTCCCCGGCAGGCGGCCCCGCAGGAGAAGGTGCAGGCGAAGCGCTCCCCCGGCAGCTGCCGCACGGCCAGCACGGTGCAGTTAGCGGAGCCGCCGCCGCCCCGCTCCTGCAGCGCCGGGCGCAGCCAGCAGCAGCCCAGCCCCAGCAGGGAAAGCAAACCGGCGGCGATGAGGAGGAACCCCAGCCGCATGCTCTTGTCCTCCGCCTCCGTGTATTCGTAAGCCGCCCGGCTCCGCGCCATCGCCCGGTCGCCGCTGGCATCCGCCGCCGGGTAGCCGCTGCTGCCATCGGCTAAAGCTCCCGCCGCTCCCCGCCTCCCTCCCCGCCTCCTTCGGGGATGAGGGATCCAGGGGGGTGGGTGTAACCAGCCCAACAAAAAACTGGAAAAAAAACAAAACCAACCAAACGTAAACGCGGTTGACCTAATTCGGGTCAACCCGGGGGTGGAAGGGACAGCTTGCAACCAGATTATCTGGCCCAGGAGATTTGCTGCGGGAAGGGCTAGTCTGGATTAATAGCGGGTACTGGGAAAGGTGTAAGATCTAGAGAGGAGACTGGGTGGGGGGGACGCACAATGTACCCCCAGGGCTGCTCCCCTCTAAGTCAGCATTCTCTCAGATGAAGGATTAGTAAAGCTACAGGTAAACCCAGAATAAAACCATCTCTTGAGCTACTATGAAAGTAACTGGTACTTCCCAGTTCTTTACCCCATTAAGTCCCCAAGGGTCTTATGAAGTTCTGCTCATTAACCCCCTGTGTCAAAATGTGCAAGGATTCTATGTGCACATGGAGTCTAGGGTGAAAAATTAAGAAATCAAATACCTGGAAGTAAGGAAGCAGCTGCTATTTCAGTTTAACTGAGAAAAGAAGTAACAAGAGTTGGTTTAGAGTGACCCTGCCAATATGACTTTTTGGGGTGCAGGGCAGGTGCCCTGCTCTAGTCAGCCTCAAATCCAGACTCCAACCCACAGGGACTGACCCAGCCTCTTTCCCTGTTATTTGAAGGTAACAGGTAAGCAAGATGATAGATATATGTTTTATCTAATAATTGCTTTCAACAGGAAAGTTAAAAAAGCTCACCCTGAAAAGTGCTCAATTTGAGCAGGTCTACAGAAAAGCTGTTGATCTCAGAAAATACACTTTTGCAAATGAAGTCTTATTACCCAGCACTTCCCACCATGGCAACATGACAGAACAAGCTTTGATGCCAACCTACCATAAGTAACAGTTATATTTTTATTCTATAATCTTTATCATAGGCATTTAGGTAGAACAGAATGTGACGATTTTGGAGCTGATAGCTGAACGTGATGATACAGCAGACAAGGAGGTACAGTAATAATAGAAAAATAAATATGGGAAATAGCACTTTCCTCTGGCCACCTTTTTCAATCACTTACCCACTGCAGACGGCAACGTCAAACTTTTAAAAATAAAGTTGATCCATATTTTCTCCAAATGGACTATTGAGCAATGTTTGGCAGGAAGGCTATCACGAATCCACACTGTGACTCGAATATAAACGGATGCAAATATTGTCCTTGGTTGCACCAGCTCGCTGCCATGCTGCCCTTAGGCCAGCTGCTCTGTAGCAGCCTTTCCTAATTCCAAAGGGGTTCCAAAAAAATCGATGCCAGCTCTAAACCTGGGATTATTTTTGCTTAAATTTGCCATAGGTTTGTAAGATAGACACTGAATTTATCTTGGTTAGTCCTTGGCTCTGTTCATCCACCGCATCAGTCAGACTGCTGCCAGTGCTTGTGGTTGATGGCAGTCTAATGATGGGGCTTGCTGTGTGGAGATTTCATGTATCAATAATATATATTTAATAAATAAATTAAAAATCAGGTATATTTGTTGCTTGCCACCTGAAGGGAAGCTCCAGCTCCATACTAGTTTAGATGGGTTGTGACTCCTCCTGTTTCTTACCTCCTGAACAGCTGGCATTCTCCCTGGGAGGGGTGCTGGGTTGATTCCTTGCTGTCCCCTGTACATAAAGTGCTGTCAGCTGAAAATTAAGGCAACAGCTCAGTGCGTGACAGTAACCTTGAGAGTTAGTCCTCCTGTGTGCATCCAACCCTTACAACATCCACAGTCAGTGGAGATGCTGAGGCTGTATTTTAACTGGGAACAGCATTTTAACATTCACCTGTAATCTCATTGAACAAGTAACTCAGTCAGGACTCAAAGTCTGTTTGGATCAGCTGGAAGAGAGAAATGATCATATATCATATATTTAAGAGAGTAAAGCTAGGTATTGGGGGCCTGTCATAAGGATTTTAGCTCTGCTGCCACTGACTGAGGGCAGAAGTGAGGATAGTGGTTCCATTACCAGGTTCCATGGCTGCATCAGGAGCCAGGGCTGGGAAAGCTGGAGTACAAAGTCTGTGTGACACTTTCAACAGCAGAACAGTTGCTACCTGCTTTTTTTAGGCCCTCCCTTGCCCTGCAAGAGGCAGACTTACCTGTGGCCAACCACTGATCACCTACCTGAAGGCAGCTCATGCAGCCCCTGGTGCACATGCCTCCATCTCAGTCGTGTACCTCAAAGCTGGATGGGCTTCAGTGGGGCTTTGTCACCACATACCACAGGGGCTGGCTGGTGGTAAGAGGCTCATACATCCCTGTTTCCTTGCAGAAGTCTAATGGTGGGTCTCATGATGTCAATCGTGGAGCTGCCTCACACTGTCTGCCATGAAAGTGAGAATAATGATCCACCTTTTTGAACAGCAGATGGATATACACAATAACCAGGTGCCTTTTGGAAACCACAACTCTGATGCCCACCAGAAAATAAATCTCCCAAAAGGAGAGAGATCACAGCTGGCTGGTAGAAACACACCTAGGGGCAGGGAACAACCAAACCAGCCCTTTAGTCCAAAAGAAGAGCTGTAGAGAAAGCTGCAGTTTCCACAGAACTTTATTGCTGGGCATCAGACAGAACAGCTTCTGGCTGCTTCCCTTCATTCCTCATCAGGACTGGTTTACAGGTGATGCAAGGTGGCTCAACTGTGAAAATTCTCTACTTTACTGGACTGTTTGTTAAAGCAGAGGGAGTACAAATTAGTCATTTTGGAGAAAAATTGTTTTAGCAGCTTCAGCAGGAAAATTCTGACATACACCCACACCCGACATTGGCATGTTAAGACCAACAAGGGAATATGAATTGCAAACAATAAATCAAAGTCTAGGAGAATAATATGCAAACTCATTTAGCACTGCTAATTCTGAAATGGGTTGAATCAGTAATATTAAAAACTATTGTTCAATGTGCTTTAACATTCTTTCAAAACTAAGAAGTTTAACTCCAAGTGATTTTAAAAGATAAACCTACTGAAGTAATGGAAAACACAGTCTCAAGTCATCCAGCTGCATTTCTCCATGCCTGTTCTAGCAGCTTCCAGATTTGTGGAAATGACAACACACACTCTTATCAGAGGAGAAAAATGACAACAGCTATACCAATTCTCATACTACGTGAAAGCAAAGGCATCAGCTGTCAACCCAGAGTAACTCCGTAGCCCCATCTGCATTCTTCACCAGAATTCAACTTCCACCAGCATAATTTTTTGGTAGCAGATTTTGAGGAACATGATGAAAGGGGATGGTATTTGAAAACTCACCAGAAGCAACTGTCAGTATCTTAAATCAAGAGCACTGTCTGGCTACCTCATGCTTAGGATGACAACTGTGCATTCAGAAGCTCTTCTTGGGTGTGGCAGCTGGCAACCAAACTTTTTTGTTTGCTTGTTTCAGTCATGGAAGTACTTTCACTCAGAAGTTATGGGAAATCAATTACAAAAACCCACCCAAACAACTTACAATGTGTTCTTTCTGGGAGACAAATATCTTTAAAACAAAGTTATTTAGAAAATGAACATCCTTCTTCAATATCCATGGCCACCTATGAGCCATGCAGGATCAATCTCCCTACCAGCCAAAGATGGTTTACACCCCCTTCATGGC
This sequence comes from Ceyx cyanopectus, assembly GCA_013401355.1. Classification (NCBI taxonomy): domain Eukaryota; kingdom Metazoa; phylum Chordata; class Aves; order Coraciiformes; family Alcedinidae; genus Ceyx; species Ceyx cyanopectus. The sequence goes on along the minus strand of VYZU01056852.1, from coordinate 20,590 downwards.
CAACAGAAGAGTCCCTTTGCACCCTATAATTTCACATCTGACTTCAATACAAAAGTTCTTATTTTGGGTGCATTCTCTTTCTTTTTTGCATGGAAATTAAAATATAAACAACAAAAAAATGTACCACAAAATATTGACTCTCTAATGGGGATAGAGAGGATTTCAGACATGACATGCACCAAGAAAGCAAACAGCAAAGCAGTATGACTATACATCACCGTGCCATATAGATCTCACATCTGTGGAACAGCAGAACCCTGACACACATGCAACCCACACTTTAACAGAGGCTAGTCACGTGCAAAATAGTTTTAGCCACTTGAGTATCCTGCAGGCTACTCTGGATTACTTGTGTCTTGAATCCCATTAAGGCTCTCACATGCTTATTTGTGGGCAGAGGAGACTTGAATCCTGAGCAGGTTCTGTGTGTGTGTGTTCATTTGTGAAGACCCAGGTGGAGTGTCCTTACCTTCTTCCTCCATGATTCCCTGGCACCTCCCTGGTACCCTTGATTTTCCTACAAGGTGGTTTGAATAGTATCTGTTAAAATAACAAAGTGTTTTCTGCAATACTGCTGATAATCTAAGTGGGTGAATCCCATTTTATCTCTGAAAATTCAGGGTAGTGGAGCTAACTTCTCAATAAAGATATATAATCTATATGCAATAAGGAATGATGAGCAAGTGAGTGTGTCAAACAGGTCAGAAATAGGAACACTTTACTTGTTTCCAAGAACACCAGGATTGCTGCTTGGAACTTACCTTGCACCTTGTTGTACAGCACTATAATCACAGGGAAATAAATGCATTTTAAAAACAGCATTCTACTGTCTCCCCTTACTTATCATGTTAGTGGACTCTAAAAATATTAAATAAGCCTCAGACTTCAGTGTCAGTGTTAAAAATCTCCAGGTCCATTAAGTTGCCAGTTTACAAAGTGTGCACATGTGCAAACAAGGGCTGAGGTTTTCTGCCTTTCAGAAAAAAAGGCAGAATATTTTATCCCCCTCCCCCTTTTTTTTGGTAATCAACGTGATACCACCTGAGAAAAATGGTGAATTTTATACTTGGCTTTCTATTTAAACCCGTTCCTCCTGCTGCAACCCAGAGTGCATCATGAAATTAAGTCACAGATTTTGAAGTCTCCATATATGTTATTTAATCAATAAATGAGAGTGTGATTGTTCTTCCCCCTGTAAGGGGAAAAGCACCAAGTTCCTTGTTTAGAAGTGAGAAGTTTGACAAAATGAAGCATCTCACAATTTTAACACAACTGGATCCAAGTAATTTTTGGAGAAAATATGTTCCAAAATTCAGCCTAATGGTTTTTAAAGTACAACAGGTATTTAATAGTATAAGACAGCATTGTTAAAATAACTTATCTTGCTTCCCTTACCATAGCTATTCACTTCCACAATGAGAATGAAAAATGACAAATAAACCTCAAAACCATACCGTAAGAAATAATCAAATTTCATTTGAAGATATAAAAATTGTTTCATGAATTCTAAAATAAACAATTTTTAAACCCCAAAGATCACAGCAGACCTCTGACAATAAGAACATGGGGATATTAATGGTGGAGTGAGCAAGATGCTTTTGGAAAACTATCCTTTTAAAATATGTACATTTAGGTTTGAATAGTTAAATATATATCTGCTCTGATCTAAGAAAAATCCACCATCTTTTTCAGCTGTGTTAGTCATCACCTGGATTATAATCATCCTCCTCTCTCAGGCTCAGGAAGCAGTTTGCTTTGATAAGAGGAGAAAAAAAAAATATAATCAATAGGCTTATATCTTCATGGCTATCATCTTAAGAGATAAAAAAAGCAGAGAATTTAGAATTGCTGTACACCTGATACATCAGCAATGCCATGAACAGTCCCATTTCCAAGCAGAACTCAACACATGCTAACAAGCTGTTTTGGCACTACACAGAACAGGTCAGAAACAAAACCCCATGAAATCCTGACAGGTTTTGCTATGGTTATTTCAGACAGTTTGAAATGGTTTGCACCACCAGAGGCAGCTCAGTGAGAAGTGACAGTCACATCAAGACAGAGGAAACTAGCCAGACAGTTCAGGTTTTGCTTCCTCTGCTCTAGAGAACAGTTACAATTGTGAGAACCAGTAAATATCTATTTATTTGTGTTTGAAAGCCCAAGTACCAGTGACCATCCAATGAAATGTCTTTCTGTTTTAAGTGGGGAAATACCAACCTGGAACTAGGCTAAGTCGAGTTCCAAACCAAGGGTTCCTTCTTCCAAGTGCTCCTCCCGGGATGAATTCTTGAAGCATCTTTCTCTCATTTGCAATGTGACCCACCCACCTTTCTGAAACGATTTCCTATTTGCTATGATAGAGAAGGGATCCGAAACCAAGGTTAACCAAACTTTTTGGCTGTGGAAAAGAATATAAAACTCTTATAAATTTACTTGTCAGCAGCAAAAAGACTCTTCAAGTGTCTTAACCACTGTACAGCTCGATAGTTTTAATACTTCAACAGGTTTTTTTTCCATTTTTCATTGTTGAAGAAATAATTTCACAATCTCAAATCAAAGTCAACACTGCAGTGAGGAGAGCTTTTCTACTTTATTACAAAGAGAAGAAGCCTTTATGTGGTCAGAAAATACAAGATTGATCTTTTTTTTTTTTTCTCTTCCTATGAAACGCTGCTGTTCAAACAGCCAGAGTGAATTGTCTCAGTTCACTTCTTTAAGTCCCATCACATTCACTTGGGTATGGATGTCCTTGGCTGCTGAAAAATCTGGCCCTTTAGTGCACAGGGCGACAAAGAAGTCCCCTGACCAGCAGTTCCAGAATGTCCCGTTTTCATATATTGCATCCATGCACACCTCCTAAAAATGAGGTACAGCAGGGCAAACATTTTCCAAAATAGATGTCATATATATAATATATACACATTCGTACATACATACCTTTATTCATGTGATGTCCAAAAATTTAAAAAAAATGTACACATTTATTACAAAATCGTAACAAAGACTGGACAGTGTTTTGCTCATTCTGGAAAGATGAAGCTCAGTAATACACAACTCTGGACACTAACCAGAGACTGTGGCAATATCTTTCTTCTAAACAGTCAGATATTCTTGCATTAAGCTTGGCGAAAACTGCCTTTCAAAAACAGAAGGGGAAGTAAATGAAGGAAGCAAACCTTGCTCATCTTTCCAAATGAAATACGAGAAGGATCTTCACATAAAAATGCACAAACATTTTTTATTACCAATAGTGCTACAATGAACAATGCAAATTTCGTTGTCTAATTTTTTGTCTTTTTTGTCTTTTTTTTTCTTCCTGTTTGTTTTTACATTTTGGAAAACTAAGTGGTAAACTTTTGTCAGTGTACTCGCTTGTCTTTACAGACCCAAGCTTGTCTGCTGGCAAAAAAAAAAAAAAAAAAAAAAAANAAAAAAAAAAAAAAAGAAAACAAAAATTCAGACCCTGCTCAAACTAAAGAAAAACAATTACAAATTTAGTTGTTGGGCAGCACATAATTAGTAAGGCAGGACCTCAAATGGTGACCCTTCGCATGAGCCAATTGCCAGATCCTCAAGGAATTAAAACCAGGATGCCTGAGCCACATCAGTTCTGCAGTTATGTTGAGTATTGTGCTGAGACAGCCATACCCCAAGAAAAGGGAAGTCTTTAGAAGGCTTGCTGAGCAGGGTTGTAGTTGAAGGTTGATGGCAGATGAGGCCTTTCTTCTAATGTGTCATATTCCAGATGGAACTCCTACAATTAAAATAAAAAAAAAAAAAGGACAAACCCAAATAAAACAATTTATTTACCTATCAAGAATTGGTATTTCTACCAGTCATACTTGAAAAGCAAATGTTCAGAAGAAGAGATCAAGTCCTAGCTTATCTTAAAGGAAACAAACATGATTTCATTATTTTGGATTCTATGTCTTAAGGAGAAAAAAGTCAACATGCTAAACCATTATACCTGTAACATGTAGGCTCTCCTCTTCTCTTTAATGTTACCCTTTGAACCCTAGTCATGATCTCAAATGATTTTATATATGCACACACACACACGCGCACACACACACACACGCGCACACACACACACACGCGCACACACACACACACGCGCACACACACACACACGCGCACACACACACACACGCGCACACACACACACACGCGCACACACACACACAAATACACAATCACAGCATGAGCTGAATTACCAATAAAGCTTCTGGCTTTCAACAAGTCAAACGTACAGAGACTTATTTTGGATGACCTGAAGTTTGGGGATGTTTTGTGACATACTACCAGGCCCAATTTTCAGCTAAACCAGTAGGTTTCTCATTGGGCAACTCTCCCTAAAATGCTGGAGACAAAGTACACACACCTACTTAAGCCAGAATTTCACAAAATATTCCACCAGATTTCATACTAAGATTTAAGCTTCAGACTCCCCCAACTCCCCTCTACATCCCAAGCTCCTTGTTTCTATACCACACCTTGACAGTGTCTTTCATGAGAAGCTCTGTTTTATAAACAGCCAAGCAGAATAAAAATTTTTGCCTGTGCACTCAGATGCCACACAAGGTACTGGTTCAGAAACCAGCAGCTTTATCTCGCCAGCACAATCACCTCACTTTCACTTCACCCACTTTCAAGGACATCTGGGGACAACTGTAAACCATTTCATTGATCCATTGGGAATTCTTATTCTCACAACATCTACTACAAAACAAGACTGCTATCTCCCTTGATGTCTAAATGCACCCTGATTAGCACAAAGGGAAAAAAAAAAAGAGCAATTTCCTTTCCCGTGACCTTAATTTGTGCACCCAACCCTAATTAGTGCACTTCAACACTGGGTGCTTGTTACTTCATTCACACAACAACATAGGTAGGTAGAGAAACTGAACTGAAGACCATGTCAATGCAAGACCAGAAATTAAATCTAGCAAATACAACTCCCAGACCTCTCCCTTAAGGCATAGCAAGGCCCATCTAGAATAGAAAGAACACTCATCATGGAAAGCAAAAAAGCAGGGGAAAATGGTAAACATTTAATAAGTCTGCATTCCCCAGGGTACAATGTTCTTAAGCCTTGAAAATCCTAGAGAAACCTACGTGAGGTTACAGCTACCTGCACTGAAGTGCTGCACTTCTGCTTCATTTCTGGTTCCCTACTAAAGGGTCTTTACATTGGTTGGGCTTTTTTTTCCCCTCCATTTTGGTGGTGGGTTTGCTTAGGCTTTTTTAGGTTATATATACACAAGGAAATTGCTTTTGGTATTCCCAATTAACACTGCATAGCAGCTGGTGTATGTTCCTTTTTTTTTTTTGCATGGCTACTAAAGAGTCTCCTCCCCCATTTTATCAGAAGCAAGTTCAAGGTATACCCATCTCTGTAGGTATTGTGGTCTCAAAGGCTGGTTTAGGTTGGGTGGACCTTCAGTAATTCTGAAGTTATTTTATAATAGAAAAAAACCCCAAACATTTCTCCTGTCCACGGCTTTCCAAGTTTCCATTTTGCACATAATCAAGGAAAGGTCTGCAGATTGCTACCAATCTGTGCTCAGCTTCAATCAGCTACCTGAATGTCCAAACACTCTGAACTGCCTTCAAAATGACCCATGAAAAGTGGGTACTTAAATCATCAAGACAGTATCAGTATAGTCCAGAAAGGGCTGTCCAAACGTAAGGTGGCTGTGGGCCTCTGTCGACTGTGGCAGCTGAGAGCAGGGTGTGTGTCTGACACAACAGGAGCAAGGTGTAGGTCTGTGAGCACTCCTTTTTGTGCCACAGATTGGAATCCCCTTCTTTAGAAGGGGAATATGATTCCCTACCTTATTTCTCAAGTCTCCTCTAAAGTCTTTCCAAACCTGCCTGGATCTGCTCCTGTGCAGCATGCCTTGGGTGATCCAAACCCGCCTGGATCTGCTCCTGTGTGTCCTGCCCTGGGTGATCCTGCTCTAGCAGGGGGTTGGACTCCATCTCCAGAGGTCCATTCCAACCCCTAATACTCTATAATTCTTTAGAAGTATGAGCTCATACTTCAAACTTGTCATTGTCTTTTAAAATAAACAGGCTTCAAACAGCCGTTTTGATTTGCATCCCAGTGTCAGCAATGCTCAAGTGCAACATCCCGTAACATGTAAGAACACCTCAAGTTATGTCTGACAATATCAAAAGAAAGAACTCAGTGACCAAATATTTTTGAAAGCTAAATGACAATTATTTATTACATACAGAAAAATACTTATATTACAGGTATACTTTTTGGTTTGGCTTTTGATTCCAGGGGCCACTGTGGTTTTAGGATGTGAACAGTAGCACTGATATTTTTTAATATAAACAAATAAAATGTAAAAAA
>VYZU01056852.1:0-14203 GCA_013401355.1 Ceyx cyanopectus | reverse complement strand
AAAAAAAAAAAAAAAAAAGGCAATTTATCCATTGACAAACATCTGTTAAGGTGTTTTATTTTCCACATGGAAGTAATTATTAGAAATTAAATGCTTTTTATTAACCAAGAATAATGAATACTAGGTGTTTGTGGAAACTTATAGCATGTGTAGCACTAAAATTGTTTTATGCATATAAATCAATCCCTTCTCATGTCATCCTGCAAACTTGTTTTGATGATAGAGTTACATCAGCCTGCACATGTACAAACAGTAATAGGTAAGAATACTAAAGAAAGAAGAGAATTGCTTAAAGTGACCCATGGCATTAGTACAGTAGAACAAATCAAAAAATGAGCAGAATAAGAAGTGTCCTGAGGACAAAATATTCTGCACTAAGTCCATCAAAGGAGATGGTAGAAACCCCACAGCTAGCTCAAAAATTCCAAACTGGACCAAAAAAAAAAAAAAATTTTTTTTAAATCAGCATATATATTTATATATTGGCCTAAAGGTGGATGCAAAATTTAATTTAGGGGCTGAATGAAAAAGTTATGGCACTTATCTGTTAGAAGAAGTTAAACTTTCTAGCAATTATGAAAGTATGTAAATCAATATTGGTCTTAAAAGTATAGGGAGTAATTTAATATAGGCAGCAACCATTACAAGCAAATAAACACTTTGACATTTAACCTTCTCTCCCATAAAGCACTCCATGTTTTATAACTAAAAAAAAAACCCCAAATCAAAGTCACAGGGTTTTATAATCTTGTTTCTTAAATGGGATTGCTTTTCAAAGGAGAAATTCTAGACTTGTTTACTTCAGACAATGTAAATCAGGATTTCAGTAAACTGTAGAAAGCATTTTTGGTGTCATATCCACTTCCTTTCCTCTCTCATGTCTCCTCAACAGCAGCAATCTATATAGTCAAATCCTCGGTGAAAAATCAAAGTGTCTTTAAGCATACTGCACTTTCCACATGTCCTAGGATGAAAAACCATATATACAGACATAGCTGTAAATGGCATTTTCCTATATTTTGTTTTGCACTTAAGGTGAATTTGAAGTTTGTCACTCTTTTCTTTTTTTTTCCCACTATTTCTTACAACATATCAACATAGAATAAATTTGCTTTTATTTCCTAACAGTTTAGGAATTCTGTCATTACTCAGCTGTTTTGCTGCATTTCCTTCTTCAGCCTATTATCTGTTAGGAATATAAAAATAGATCCTAAACCTTAATAAACAATGGATTATTTTATGTTTTCTTGAAAGGTTAGTCTAGCAGGCTTTTTTAAACCAATCTAGTACACTATGTTGAAACATATCTGGTTTATGTTTCTACAAACTTAGTCTTAAGATTCAGTAATATCCTGAAGTACACCATTAGATTTCACTGCATCTATCATAATGCAGTATAATTTAAAATAGGCACAATAAATACATAAGCTGATGGTGCATAATGCACAACACATTAAAATGCTGCCCTATATTTGGGTATATACACTATAGCAACAGACTTATAAAGCACCCTGAAAAACAGCTGAATTTGCACATATTTACAGTAATTTACAGAAATAATTCTTGTCTGACTGCTTCAAAGAAGGACTAATGAAATTGTTAACCAGCAATTACCATTGTGGCCTTCTAAAGGAACTGATATTCCCAGCACTCACTAATAATGTAGCAGTTATAGTAAAAGACTGCAATTTATCAGAAATATTTCTTCCCTCTCCCAGCTTCTTATATTTTTAATTTCCTGAAACATTAATTAATGCTTCTGGTTTGTTATAAAAAAGTTACCTGGCCATATTTTTCTTTGCATTCAAAGCAAAATGGAGCTCTCAAATACTGCCATTCTTCTTATAGTAAGTCTATGTTAGTCCTCCTCCAAGGAAATGTCAACTCCAGAAATTAATATCAGAGGTAACATCATTGCCATACAATGCCAAGATCACCTGACATCTATGTTCTTATTTAACATAGATGGAAATGTCACAGAATTATTTCTAGCGATTCCTTTTCCATGTGACAATTTTCCCCCAAGTCCTCCTCGAGCTTCCTGTGATCAATATTTAACTGCCCTGCAGTATCTTGCACCAAACTAAAATTATTTCATTTCCAAATCACATAGCAGTGCCAATTTTTACATTAAGAAACCCCACAAGCCTGAAAGAAAAGGTATTATCTCTAGTATTAAAGGTATTATATGGACACTGGGGAAAACAGAAAAATAATGTTCCTTGTTAAGTTGATGCTGCAGCTGCAAAACTTTAGAAGATACTATCCTTCTCCTTACTAGCAATCAACTGCTTCTTTATGGCAAGGGAATTATTCTCAGTATTCAAAGTAAAGAGAAGAGAATCTGTGTAGGTCTTTAGAAAAATAATTTGGAGAACAGCAGTGTCACATCTCTTTCACCTCAGTATCTCCAGGAATGCCTCATAGATGAAGGCAGCTCTACTCTTTAAAAGAAGAGGGATGATTAACAACTCAAGCACTGGATGATGCATTTCTGGACAGCACTTAGGACTCCAAACAGACATAATAGTGTCTTTAAAAGTAATGCTTAAGCATCAAGTAGCAGCTTCATAGATTTACTACATGTAGAAAAAGAAGAGACACTAAAGATGTTGCTATTCTTACACAAGGGGCATCAGTTCCTCCCAGAAGTGTTGTGTTTCCACATAGGGTAAAAACTCATTTCCATTGATGTGTTAACCCACGTGAGGCTCTTACTGCTCATAAATAAATGGAACACACTCAACTGACTCCAAAGAAGAAATCTATCCTTTCAGAAGTTCATTACTTCTTCTCTGATGACCTCACATAATAATAAAATAGCATTAAACAGCATCTTGGGAAACCTACAGAAGTATACCAAGCGGCAAATAAATAATTTAAGTAGAAATCAAAACTTTCTTTTTGTTTGGGTTTTCTTTTGAGGGGAGTGATGGTTTTGCTTTAAAGTTTTGAAACTACCTTGCACTTAAGAAAAGCCATAGAAGTAGGGCTTGTCATTAAAGCCTTCTGTTACAAGATCTTATTTTCTTATGGTCACAGGAAGGGCCACAGAGGCAATGAGTCATGCATGTGAATTGACTGAAGAGCTTCCCATATAATTTGGGACCACTAAAACATTAATTTCAGAGGGGATCTTGCACAGACTAAGAAAATTTACTGGGGGCAGTGGGAAAGAGAGGAAAAAACCCTCAAAAAACAAGAGCCTTACATGTGGTTCATCTCTAGATGGCAAATTTCAACACACTGGCTAGGAAGTAATGTAGTTAACAGAAGGGAAAAACACTGAACTTTATTACTTTTAATTTAAGTTGTTTAAAAATAGGTGTAACTATTTAATGCAATATTTCTCAGTCTCCAAGTGTATAGATGCAGCTTGCTCACAGAAAAAAAAAAAAAGCTTTTTCAGCAAACCATTCACACATCTGGTAAGTTAAAGGCTTCAAGAGTAAAGTGGTTTGATTTGATAAGTGATTTTTAGAAAAAAGCCAGATACCCTGTCTACAGAAAGTCTGACATGGAAGTTTCATGTTTACTCTTCCATTGATGAATTTAACACATCATTTAAAACTAGCAGAAAAATCATGCTGCATCCATGAAATCTCATGTAACCAAATTAATTGAGGAATGTGATTCTTGACACATGATTTAACTCGTGGTAGGTGTAAGCTTTATACTGAATATGATGTATATGGGCTGGGATTTTTTGCTGGTCGGTTTGGGGTCACCTGTCCTGTCTGCTCCTCCGTGCAGGGGCAGCTTTTCACTTTCTGCACCCCCAAAGTGGTGCACAAGACCCAGCAGTGGCCTTGGTCTGCACACCCATCCTCAGTACTAACTCTAACCATGGGCTGTGAGCACTGCTGGGAGCAGCCACTGCCTGTGACAACAGGCTGCTCACTGCAGACAGGGCAGGGAGTGAGAAGAACTGAGCTGAAAAGGAAAATCACTGAGCAGAATTAGTTCTGTTCTCACTCCAAACAGGACATGTATGCATATAGTGAAGGTTGGTTTTTTTTCAGCTCCAGCTGAATGCATCACCTTGTAGGGCAGGCTATTCTCAAAAGAGCAAACCTCTTGCCAGGTTACTGAATGTTAGCACTCCTGATTGCTCAAATAGTGTTTTGGCACATAGCTACAGTACAAAAAAAAAATATCTTTGCTTCAGTGGTGAAGAGAAATCACAGTCTAGCCAGCAAACGACATTATACAATATAGTCTTAAAAGCTGGAATTGGAAACTAGATGGTCTTAGAAGTTGGAAACTACTGAAAATTAATTATCTTTGGGGGAAAGTGGAGACAATGAAGCATAATTCCACAAATTTCTTCAGCTAAAAAGTAAAGGGTGAACATTACTGATAGTATTCATGGACAGAAAGGAACAAATGGATTATGAGAAGTAGGAAGGGAGAAGACTGTAGCATTCTGATTTTTTTTTAATGCCTCTTGGCCTAGAATTCAGAAAACAAGCATCATGAAAATATGTCTCCTACTTAAAAGAGGTGATGTATTTCTAACTATTTTGATGTTCAAATAGAGCACAGAAAGTCCTGCAGTATGTATGCTCAAGGAGAGTACCTGAAATACAAAACAACCCACTTCCCCCATCCATCCCACTCCCATTTTTAATTCCAAAGTGAGATGTAGTAGCTCCTTATTTAATTTTCTAAAGAAAGGTAATATTTGCAAGCATGATTTCCAGAAGGTTGAGTAATGGTTTTCTACTCTACAATTCTGTACTTGAAAATAGTGCTTTGGATTTTAACAAAACTGGTAATAGGAATTCTACATCCTTGTCCCTCCCAAAGAAAACTGGAAATAGAGAGACAGTTCCTCCTTTTCCACAAGCAAGCCAGTGGTTCAGGCAATCTTTATTCCCTCACACATCAGATATCAAGAGAATGAAACAACAGGAGGTGAAAATGTTTGAGATTTTGGGGTAAGAGGTTGGGTTTTACTATTGCCTTTCTAAAAATACATGGCTGACAGACTTAAAAGATCTGCACAAGGGAAAAGAGATACCTTAGCTACTTTCCTCCAGTTAAGACAGTCAAAGAAGTAATATGTTCCCCTCTCATACGTGTTGGTTTTCATTGTGGGCTCCATGCCGGGCGCTCTGGTGATCCATACTCGCTCTTCTTTGTGGTATCTCCAATCCCGGTTAAATCTTTCATTTGTAATAGGAAGGAAAAAAAAAAAGTTTTTAGTGTTAGTTATCTCATTTTGACTTAATAAATTCAAACTTTAAGAGCTTCAACTGAAGCTGTAGACTGCATTCAAAAGCAAACCAAGGTTTCCAAGGCTCCCTTACACCCATGAGCTCATACCTCTTGCATATGATTCTTACACCTCAAACTACCATGCACGAAACTTTAAGAAGTCCAATAGGTTCAAACAACAAATGCCTTTTATGAATGTTTACTCTTTCTTTTCATTGTGTTGAAGATAGGCAAGTTGCATGTTTAACAGTGGCTGGGACATGCCACTTTTTGATAGTGCTTCTCAATGCAAAGTTCACGAGGCAGACGTTGGATTTCCAGAGACAAAAAATTATCAAATGGAACCAAGGTTGGAGGATGTATTTAAAAAAAAGTTTCCAGCTTTACACTGACTGACTAAGCTTCTGTATTCAGTATCTTGAAACTTGGAGTTGTTTTTGTTTATTTCTACATCTACCACTTCATTAGTGCAAAAGATTGAACCATAGAAGACTGACAAACAGTGTGAACGTACAGCTCTACTGCTGCTAATAGCTGTAATACATCTCCTCCATTCATGTAATAGAGATAAAACAGGAGATCTTCTCCATATCGGCCAAGTTTTATTGCAGCCAGCTGCAAAAGATTGAAGAAAATGAGGATGAAAAATCACAAGAGATAAATGGTTTAAGACATACTATCCCACTTAAATAACACAAGGATACATCCAGAACGTGCTTCCATCCTAAGTGTGTTGCAAAAGATACTCTAATTAACAAGAGTATTAAAGTAACCAGTTTTTCTTTACTTTTAGTTAACTTCAACTTAAAGGATACAAGAGAAAAATAAAGTAACAAATCAACCAGACAGAATTTTCTCCCTATACCCATGTGTATCCTCATCTTACTTCATTAAAAAAACCCAAACATTTACATGTATTTGTTCACTTCACACTCTATGAAGTAACTACTAAAGCTTCTTACATTTCTCAATGATTCCTCCTACAGAACTACAATAGTTAAAAGAAAATGTATCTAACAAAAAAATCACCCTATTCACATAGATATGGAATGCAACAGAAATGTGAGAGTACCTTGAACTTCAATTCCAAGCTTAACTCAAGAAGAAATATCTCAATTTAATATGACCCTTCAATATTACAGTGTATGGACTGTAAGAAACTTCTGTTTTGCATGAAGGGCAAACTCTTAAAAACATAATGATCTGTTTTGCTAACCATGCCCACTCAGTTTTGTCTTCCCTTTCTTTTTCTAAAGTGAAATGGGTGCATGATGTGTCCAATTAGCTGATTAAAGAATCCCTCTTCCNGGTTTAAGACATACTATCCCACTTAAATAACACAAGGATACATCCAGAACGTGCTTCCATCCTAAGTGTGTTGCAAAAGATACTCTAATTAACAAGAGTATTAAAGTAACCAGTTTTTCTTTACTTTTAGTTAACTTCAACTTAAAGGATACAAGAGAAAAATAAAGTAACAAATCAACCAGACAGAATTTTCTCCCTATACCCATGTGTATCCTCATCTTACTTCATTAAAAAAACCCAAACATTTACATGTATTTGTTCACTTCACACTCTATGAAGTAACTACTAAAGCTTCTTACATTTCTCAATGATTCCTCCTACAGAACTACAATAGTTAAAAGAAAATGTATCTAACAAAAAAATCACCCTATTCACATAGATATGGAATGCAACAGAAATGTGAGAGTACCTTGAACTTCAATTCCAAGCTTAACTCAAGAAGAAATATCTCAATTTAATATGACCCTTCAATATTACAGTGTATGGACTGTAAGAAACTTCTGTTTTGCATGAAGGGCAAACTCTTAAAAACATAATGATCTGTTTTGCTAACCATGCCCACTCAGTTTTGTCTTCCCTTTCTTTTTCTAAAGTGAAATGGGTGCATGATGTGTCCAATTAGCTGATTAAAGAATCCCTCTTCCTAAAAAGACTGGGGACACCCATAAAATGCAGTGATTCTGAATACTATCTATCTGAAAGAAAACTACTGGTAATAATTTAACAAAAAATACACACACATGTACTCACCTTATCCCTAATGTGAATGTTAGTTAAGTATTCAGATGGAACATGGAAGTCTAAAAAAGAATCGGAATTGATGCAACTATTAAGACATGTAAATTAACATAATTTGCAAGTATTAATACTGAATTAAAGAGTTCTTTCTCTCTTACCTATGTCTTGAGGTCGACAAGGTGACGATGCCCAGGGTGATGCAAATTTGGGATAAAGATTTCTGAAGAAGAAGAAAAAGAAAAGCAGAGATTTATCAAAATTAAAAACTAAGTTTTAATTTTGTTTTAATTTTGGCTATCTAGGCCAAAAACTACACTGGTGAAATAGTGTCAATCAGTGGCAAAATCTGCAGATGCTGAAAATAACAAAACTATTCCTTCTACTGAAAGCTTGGAGAGCCACTGCCCTGAGAAGTGCCATGTGTGCTCCAGAGGTTTGTTTTTTCAGTATTGTGCAGACTCAGACTGCAGCTCATATGCATTAAAAAATGAAGAGTTTGTGCATAGTATTCTCTCTGTGATATAAATAACACTCTGCTCAGAAGTGCACAGCACTTGTGAAGCTTTTCTGTAGTACTAAATAAAACCAACTTAATGATATAGAGTTGGCTGGATTAAATATTAACCCTATACCCTCCATCCAAGGCCCTGAATACCCTATAGACATTAATTAACTGAAAGTGTTAAATACCCAGCTAATTCCAGCACAGCTGCTAATGAAAGGCAGCAGTGTGCCAGGTAGATGTACTGCTCATGTAGAAACACACACCAATAACTTGGGTGCTGTGTTCAGGAGCTGCATAACAGAGCTACAAGTCATCACAGTGTTAAAGTATGTTTAGTATTCCTCTGCAATGAGGTACTATGTAAACTGATGAGGTTTTATGCAGACTTTCCAAAATGGGTATTATGCTTCAGCTTTATGTTAGCCATTAAAATTAAGAATAATATAGACTCAAATATTAAATAGTATCCACCTGTGTCTAGAAGCAACTCAAGAATTCAGAAATGTATACACATGACATTATTTCCATGAAAAAAGTCATTCTACTTTCAGCTGATCAGTCTCAGTTTGAGCAGCCTATACTAAGAACAGTAAATTACTTCAGTACTGTGTAGACCCAGGAGACCAGAATCCCTGTCAGTCCTGTAAGCCCTGGGACTACCAAGGAAAAGCAGCAACCCATGGACAGTATAGCTGTTCTCTCGATGTTGTGTTTGATTAAACAAACTACATTTGTTTAATCTATGGTGCAGGGTAACACTACAGATGCTTTGTTCATTATTACACTGTTANTATAAAGCAATCTCAGCTGACTGCTCATCTAGCTCCAGAACTGGAAGGTGAATAGCTTGCCATGTATCTGAAATAACAAGCCTTGATAATAGGCAACTGTGGCTACAAGATTTGAGCTATAATTTTCATGCAGCACCAAGAAACAATATATGAATGTATCAGCTAGCTCTAGAGATGTCTGGAGGATTTTTGCAGCAAGTCCCACTGCATGGTTGTGTAAGACAACACTCAAAGCATTTCCATTAAGTTCTATCTCTAAAAGTTACAAGTATATTCAGTCTGGTGTATTTAAGACCATCATTTTCATATTTTCAGATAACTATGGAGTCACTTCAGTAAATGGCTTGGCTTTTCAAAATGAGTCTGAGTTTTTACAGCAATTTCCTTCATACTCCATTACAAAATAGAATTTTATAGTAGCATGACATCTGGTCTACTGTTTAGGTAGGACAGATGTTTCAAATCAAGAGCAGACTGTTTACTGCGGGTAAAACCTCCGTGAAAGTCACAAGGACTAAAGGATTACATACTGCCCCATTAAAAACTGGGTAAACTAATTCATGCTCATGGTAGAGTTGGTGTGATGGGAAAAAAAATCAAAAGGGAAAAAGATTGTTGATGATATCTGTCAGTCAGGTGATGTGAACCAGTACATCAAGTCACTCTAATAAATTAGGCATTAAAATGGAAGGAAGCTGAAGCTCAAGTTCTGCTGACAAACCTTATGTAATGAATACCACTTCATCAAGTGTAACTGTCATACCATAAGTGCTATTAATGAGCCCACAGCTTGCAGTCTAAAAGGGGAAGAAAATATTTTACACTTGAGTTTGNGAAGAAAAAGAAAAGCAGAGATTTATCAAAATTAAAAACTAAGTTTTAATTTTGTTTTAATTTTGGCTATCTAGGCCAAAAACTACACTGGTGAAATAGTGTCAATCAGTGGCAAAATCTGCAGATGCTGAAAATAACAAAACTATTCCTTCTACTGAAAGCTTGGAGAGCCACTGCCCTGAGAAGTGCCATGTGTGCTCCAGAGGTTTGTTTTTTCAGTATTGTGCAGACTCAGACTGCAGCTCATATGCATTAAAAAATGAAGAGTTTGTGCATAGTATTCTCTCTGTGATATAAATAACACTCTGCTCAGAAGTGCACAGCACTTGTGAAGCTTTTCTGTAGTACTAAATAAAACCAACTTAATGATATAGAGTTGGCTGGATTAAATATTAACCCTATACCCTCCATCCAAGGCCCTGAATACCCTATAGACATTAATTAACTGAAAGTGTTAAATACCCAGCTAATTCCAGCACAGCTGCTAATGAAAGGCAGCAGTGTGCCAGGTAGATGTACTGCTCATGTAGAAACACACACCAATAACTTGGGTGCTGTGTTCAGGAGCTGCATAACAGAGCTACAAGTCATCACAGTGTTAAAGTATGTTTAGTATTCCTCTGCAATGAGGTACTATGTAAACTGATGAGGTTTTATGCAGACTTTCCAAAATGGGTATTATGCTTCAGCTTTATGTTAGCCATTAAAATTAAGAATAATATAGACTCAAATATTAAATAGTATCCACCTGTGTCTAGAAGCAACTCAAGAATTCAGAAATGTATACACATGACATTATTTCCATGAAAAAAGTCATTCTACTTTCAGCTGATCAGTCTCAGTTTGAGCAGCCTATACTAAGAACAGTAAATTACTTCAGTACTGTGTAGACCCAGGAGACCAGAATCCCTGTCAGTCCTGTAAGCCCTGGGACTACCAAGGAAAAGCAGCAACCCATGGACAGTATAGCTGTTCTCTCGATGTTGTGTTTGATTAAACAAACTACATTTGTTTAATCTATGGTGCAGGGTAACACTACAGATGCTTTGTTCATTATTACACTGTTATATATTGATTTTACCCTCCCAAACTGCTGAGAATTAAGGGTAGATACCCTCAAGTAATATTATTACTGGAAAAATAAAGTACATTAAATGTATTAACAACACACTGTCAATTGTCAAAGAAAGCCTTAAAGAAATTAGAAGAATAAGCAAAGCCACTAGGTTTATTGAAAGCTTACATGACAAGATCCCAGAATGCCTTGGAGCACAATTCTCGTTTATGAAAATCTTCTTTTCCTGTCATTACAATTTCAAATTTTATTAGGCAAAGTATCTTGTGGGTTTGATAGTCATGTGAGCTAAGTAAGCCAATGATGAATGACAGCATCATAGAACTAAAAATGAAGACAGAACTGGAAACCAGAAACTTACTCAGGAGAGTTGAGATTGAGACCTAGTGTTGTTAAATCACTTCCTAATGCAAGATGTACCATTCCTGGATCTGTCTCTGCTGCCCTGATGAATGTTAACAAGCCAATCATTCCAAACTGGTCCGTCACCATCCCTTGAGGAATGTTGGTAACCCGACCTGGGCAAGAAGAACAAATTAATTTTCTCCTTTCAAGAAGTGGAGGAATCAACAAGGTGATCTGACTGACTGTCAAAACTTTTAAAGAAGAGAAGAAAGAATGGCACATACCATCAGGTAACACCTGGATCCCTTTTTTCTGCTGGTTGTTGTTTTGCGTAGTTGAACTTTTATCTCCAGGAAACTTGGGCCCATCTGTGCTGGATGATGTTTTGCCTGATGTACTCAAATTCTAGTTGAAATGGTTGGTAGAGTTGGTGTGATGGGAAAAAAAATCAAAAGGGAAAAAGATTGTTGATGATATCTGTCAGTCAGGTGATGTGAACCAGTACATCAAGTCACTCTAATAAATTAGGCATTAAAATGGAAGGAAGCTGAAGCTCAAGTTCTGCTGACAAACCTTATGTAATGAATACCACTTCATCAAGTGTAACTGTCATACCATAAGTGCTATTAATGAGCCCACAGCTTGCAGTCTAAAAGGGGAAGAAAATATTTTACACTTGAGTTTGAATACACAATGGATATCCCAAGTGCCTGTCACTAGAGGGTATTTTGAACTCAGTCACATCATATATTTTTCCCATACAGTCTTGCTGCTGCATAACACTCCATGATGTAGCAACAGATAACTCAAGCCAATTTCAACTATGAGCAACATTCAGCTGGCACATTTGCAACTATCAGGAAAGAGGTGTAAACACTGTGTCTGGCAAGAAAACAGTGACTATGCTCCAGGAGCCCATATTCTGACAAAAGGCATCTTCCTGGACTATTATTTCTTATTATTCTNACTTCCTAATCAGTATTTAGCCCCAAATATTTAACTTTTTTTTTGCAAGTATAAGTAGTAAAACAATCAGAAAACAAAACATTTTGTTAAATACTGCAGGAAGGTGCTCTCTGCTTTCCAAATTTTATGCATCTTTCATTTGTAATTTTAAAAAATGCATTTTTTATCACAAATCTTTCAGACTAAATGAGAAGCCCCTCATAATCTTTACGATCTAATATATATACATAATGCTTGATAACAACACTTAAGATACAGTGTATCCCATCAGTCTACAATGTGCACATGAATGCAATGGTATCTATTAAAAGAGCTTGTTTCCTGTGATTCCATTTTCCCCATTGAGAATTTTACCTGAAATCATATTATGCCACCTAACTTTTAAAGGATTTGACAGCTTTGAAAAAAGATGTCATAACGTGTACATTACTACTACTGATNTTAAAATTAAGAATAATATAGACTCAAATATTAAATAGTATCCACCTGTGTCTAGAAGCAACTCAAGAATTCAGAAATGTATACACATGACATTATTTCCATGAAAAAAGTCATTCTACTTTCAGCTGATCAGTCTCAGTTTGAGCAGCCTATACTAAGAACAGTAAATTACTTCAGTACTGTGTAGACCCAGGAGACCAGAATCCCTGTCAGTCCTGTAAGCCCTGGGACTACCAAGGAAAAGCAGCAACCCATGGACAGTATAGCTGTTCTCTCGATGTTGTGTTTGATTAAACAAACTACATTTGTTTAATCTATGGTGCAGGGTAACACTACAGATGCTTTGTTCATTATTACACTGTTATATATTGATTTTACCCTCCCAAACTGCTGAGAATTAAGGGTAGATACCCTCAAGTAATATTATTACTGGAAAAATAAAGTACATTAAATGTATTAACAACACACTGTCAATTGTCAAAGAAAGCCTTAAAGAAATTAGAAGAATAAGCAAAGCCACTAGGTTTATTGAAAGCTTACATGACAAGATCCCAGAATGCCTTGGAGCACAATTCTCGTTTATGAAAATCTTCTTTTCCTGTCATTACAATTTCAAATTTTATTAGGCAAAGTATCTTGTGGGTTTGATAGTCATGTGAGCTAAGTAAGCCAATGATGAATGACAGCATCATAGAACTAAAAATGAAGACAGAACTGGAAACCAGAAACTTACTCAGGAGAGTTGAGATTGAGACCTAGTGTTGTTAAATCACTTCCTAATGCAAGATGTACCATTCCTGGATCTGTCTCTGCTGCCCTGATGAATGTTAACAAGCCAATCATTCCAAACTGGTCCGTCACCATCCCTTGAGGAATGTTGGTAACCCGACCTGGGCAAGAAGAACAAATTAATTTTCTCCTTTCAAGAAGTGGAGGAATCAACAAGGTGATCTGACTGACTGTCAAAACTTTTAAAGAAGAGAAGAAAGAATGGCACATACCATCAGGTAACACCTGGATCCCTTTTTTCTGCTGGTTGTTGTTTTGCGTAGTTGAACTTTTATCTCCAGGAAACTTGGGCCCATCTGTGCTGGATGATGTTTTGCCTGATGTACTCAAATTCTAGTTGAAATGGTTGGTAGAGTTGGTGTGATGGGAAAAAAAATCAAAAGGGAAAAAGATTGTTGATGATATCTGTCAGTCAGGTGATGTGAACCAGTACATCAAGTCACTCTAATAAATTAGGCATTAAAATGGAAGGAAGCTGAAGCTCAAGTTCTGCTGACAAACCTTATGTAATGAATACCACTTCATCAAGTGTAACTGTCATACCATAAGTGCTATTAATGAGCCCACAGCTTGCAGTCTAAAAGGGGAAGAAAATATTTTACACTTGAGTTTGAATACACAATGGATATCCCAAGTGCCTGTCACTAGAGGGTATTTTGAACTCAGTCACATCATATATTTTTCCCATACAGTCTTGCTGCTGCATAACACTCCATGATGTAGCAACAGATAACTCAAGCCAATTTCAACTATGAGCAACATTCAGCTGGCACATTTGCAACTATCAGGAAAGAGGTGTAAACACTGTGTCTGGCAAGAAAACAGTGACTATGCTCCAGGAGCCCATATTCTGACAAAAGGCATCTTCCTGGACTATTATTTCTTATTATTCTTTCAAACAAGTCTGCAGAAACACAGTCTAATCACACTCCCTTACACTGACTGATGCAGAACATTTTCCACACACAAAACTGGCTACAATATCTAGGGCTAGTTTTCTTCCCATCCCTTTTCTGAACAGTTGCATTTTTCAGGTTTCACAGAAGCTTGTAGTCACATCTACTACTTACTCATCAGTATTTATGCCACAATAATTAACTTTTTTTTTTGCAAGTATAAGTAGTAAAACAATCAGAAAACAAAACATTTTGTTAAATACTGCAGGAAGGTGCTCTCTGCTTTCCAAATTTT
>VYZU01056850.1:0-11260 GCA_013401355.1 Ceyx cyanopectus | reverse complement strand
TTTGTTTAGCACTTTCTGTTACTAACATAGCTATTCCTCAAAGCTCATTAAGATGTTGAGCTATGCAATAAAATAATATTTGGATTTATATAAACTAACTTTGATTATATCATGATACCATCTCAATTATATCACTGAAGCATGTTTTCCCCTCACAGTATCCAGAATTGCAATAGGACAGTTGGATTTGACCATGCCAGACAACACAACTACAGTCACTCATACACCCTTTTCCATCACCATTTAGGAATCCGTGAAGGATGGGGGAGAGTCACAGACATTTGAATATATCCAAGAAAGTTTTAAAGCTTGACTACGCACTGACATTTTGGACAAATCTAGACAAAAATGACAGAGCAGACAACATGAAGAAAATATCTTTTTTTCAGGCATATTTCTGCTCATTTTCCACTCTGAAACTGGAACTATATATGTTTTCATGTGGTTAGATCTTTTGTTTCTTACATTTAATGAAAGTGCAGGAAAATATAGGAGTTAATTCTGGAATGCTATCTGAAAGACATTATGTGTGTTTTGAATTAATTCAAGCAGATCACATGAAAATCTGCATTTTCTGGGAGTTCATACTGAAATACAGACTATCATACTCTTGTGTCTTCTTCACATTTACTAAAGGAAACATATCAGATGTCATTTGAAAGCTAACTGCTAACCTAAGAGAAATAAACTAGTTATTTTTGTCTTGGGTTGCAAGAAACAAAGGAACCAAATTGTAAAACAGTTAGTATCAGCAATAATAACTGCAATCTCATAAAAGCATGATTAAATGCATATGCAGATTACATATTTCCCCATATTTAAACTTGGTTCCAGATGGGTCTGATGTCTTCTGAGGTTGCCTATAATGGTAGTAACAGTAAACCACATACAAAATATGCAGTAATGGTAAAAATTTGAGGAGGGCAAAGTCAGGAAATCTTGACATTTTAATGGGGAACAAAAAAAAGATTAAAAAAAAAAATCTCCAGAGGGCTTTAAAACTAGAATGAATTTTAATTTAAATATGACATCAAGCATGTTAGGTAAACTCGGAGCTATTGACAAGAATTCTTGGTAAGCAGAACTGTCAAGCATCAGAGGGAGTTGTACTGACCACACCTAGGCTACTAGCTCTTGGGAGAGAGCATACACACTGAGGAAACAAAACAGAACAAGGGGCTCCACTAGAATGGTGCATACACTCAGGTATCGGTGTGATAACACTTTCTGTCATTTCATCAGAGGCCGAGGAAACATTTTGATTTTAACAAACTGCTATAATTAAAAAATTAAACCTTGTTTGTGAAGTTCTATAGAAAAATTTGCCATGCTTGTCACTACCCAGTGCTCTGTTTGTCATAGTTCCCAGGAGAAAACAGAAGGGGTTATAAACCCTTAAGGATGAAATGCCAGATTATTTTGTTATTTTCTATTTATTCATTTAAACAGAGTCTCATCAGTAGTTCTAATTTCAGTACAGTAGGGTTTCAAGTCTAGTAAATGGCAGCAACTTCACACATACTATCAGGAATCTTAAAAAAACTCAGTGATGAAACTGTAAAAATATTCATTATTTTCTTTAAACTTTCACTTCAACTTCCTTGATACTTCAGGGTTTCAAAGTATCAAGTGCAATGCCAACTTCTAAAAAACAGTCTCTGTTCTATCAGGGACAAAATCTGAGGCCAAAAACAGTGAAACTGTTGGCAACTCCTATAAAGAATATAATTGTTGGACATATTACATGCTGGGGAAAAGTCAGTATAGTCCTTTCCTGGTTTAGGGTCAGCACAGCCCATTAGGCCTGTAACAGATGTTCTCTTTTAACCCCACTTCATCCCCAAAGGGGAAGAAAAAGGAAGTTAAGGGAGAGAGACTCAGCAATTAGAAAAGGAAACCAGAACAGCTTTAATGAAAATTAAAATAATAACAATAATAAATGGAATATATACAAGTATATACAAAACCAGTATAAAACCAAATCCTTCTGATAGTAATTACATCACCACTGATGCTGTGGAGCAGATACCAGGAGAACCCCAGATTGGACTCAGCAGCAGACGAGAGCTGTGTTCGGGAGCTGGATTCTGATATCAGATTCAGGAACACACAGATCAGGCTCAAAGGCAGAGTGGACAGAGGCTTTCTTGGATGCTTCTCTCAGGGAGCCTTGAGACACTCCTGATCCCTCAGCTTTATGAATATGATGTATATGGGCTGGAATACCTCATTGGTCAGTTTGGGGTCACCTGCAGTGGGGCCTTTCACTTTCTTCTCCTCCCAGTGTGGCACACAAAATCCAGCAGCGGCCTTGGTCTGCACACCAACCCTTGGTACTCACTCTAAACATGGAGCACTGTCACTGCCTGTGAAGCAGCCACTGCCTGTGAAAACAGGCTGCTATTCAGACAGTGCAGTTAGTTAGAAGAACTAAGCAGAAAAGTAGAATTACTGAATGGAAATAGTTCTGTTCTCACTCAAACCAGGGACAAGTCTTTGGAAAGGACCTCACAAGTCTGTATGAGTACTCTTAGTTATCAAGCATATAGATAGCTTTGACCTCTTTAAAATGATCTAGTGCTTCTAGGAGGCTTTTGACAGAGTCACTCATCAAACACTCTTAAGCAGCCATGAGCTGAAAGCAAAGATCTCTGCACATATCAGTAATTGATTAAATGATAAGAACCAGCAGGAAGAAGTAAATAATGAGTTCTCATTTTTAAATAAGTTCTGTTGTAGTGTTCCATGGGGATTTGTATGAGCTCCAGCACTATTCAACATACTCATAAATAAACAAAAATTGTTTGAATATCAAGGTGAAAAATGTTGCAAGTCACATGTAGCATAATGAAGCCAACAAGCCTTTGCAAAAGCATCTTATGACTATGATTATACTAATACACTTTGCCTGGCAAGGTAACTGACTTTTGCAATGTAATTATACAGACTGCTTCACTGTTTTTACAGTCCCTAACAACAATTTAGGTGAACCAACTGGCACTGTGACAGAAAATTCCTGGCAGTGTGGTGAGGGTGAAGCCCAAGATAATTTCTCATAGATGATATGGAGATGGTAACCTTGTTTCAGAGGAAGGCCATGGGAGAACTTAAGAGAATTTAATCGTATGGATTTGAGCCTTTACAAGACAACCAGTCTCTACCTTGAAGTGGTTTAATGACTATAGCAGTTTGCTATATATACATTCGTAGTCTATGTAATGGAATAAATGGACACCAAAATGATGGGTGGTGAAATTGTGATGAAATGATGTAAAGCCACACATGGTAAACCCCAGCTTTTATACTTAAAGTACTCAAATCTGACTATTATCACAGAATCATAGCATGTTAGGGGTTGGAAGGGACGTATAAAGATCATGTAGTCCAACCCCCTGCTAGATCACCTAGACCAAGTCACCCAGAAATGCATCCAGGCGGATCTTGAATTTCTCCAGAGAAGGAGACTCCACAACCTCTCTGGGTTCCAGAGCTCTGTCACCCTCACTGTGAAAAAGTTATTTCTTGTGTTGACCCTAAACCTCTTGTGCTCCAGCTTACTCCCATTGCCTCTCCTCCTATGACTGGATGACAATGAGAAGAGTCTGTCGTTATCCTCCCTACACTCACCTTTAACATATTTATAGATACTGATGAGGTCCCCCCCTCAGTCTCCTCTTCTCCAGGCTCAAGAGCACCAGCTCTCTCAGCCTCTCCTCAGAAGGGAGATGCACCACTCCCTTAATCAACTTGGTGGCCCTGTGCTGGACACTCTCCAGTAAATTTCTGTCTTTCCTGAAGTGGGGTGCCTAAGACTGGACACAGTATTCCAGGTGGGGCCTCACCNTCCTCCCAGTTTGGTGTCATCAGCAAACTTGCTGAGGGTGCTCTCATCCAGGTCATTGATGAATATATTGAATAATACTGGACCCATTACTGACCTTGGGGTCATCTCATCTCATCATCTCCTCATCCAGGTCATTGATGAATATATTGAATAATACTGGACCCATTACTGACCTTGGGGGGTTCCACTAGTCACAGGCCTCCAGCCAGACTCTGCTCCACTGACCACAACTGTCTGGGCTCTGTCCTTCAGCCAGTTCCTTTGAGGATACCATGGGAGATAGTATCAAAAGCCTTGCTGATGTCAAGAAATACCACATCCACTGCCTTCCCCTCATCTACCCAACTACTTGTGTGATCATAAAAGGCTATCAGATTAGACAAGCATGACTTCCCCTTACGGAATCCATGTTGACTACTTGTGATAAGCCTCCTTTCCTCCACACGCTTAGAGATGGTGTCAAGAACAAGCTGTTACATCACCTTTCCAGGGATGGAGGTGAGGTTGACCACCAGTCATCAGGCACCTCTCCTGTTCTCCAGGACCTCTCAAAGATTATGGAGAGCTGGGGAATAACACCATAATGCAACAATAGATAATAACAGGAAAACAATAGCCCAGAGCTTTGCAGTGGTGAAAAAAGTAAACAATGCCAGCTATCATGATGAAATTAAGTAGAAAATGTTATTAAAATGGTGCCTATATATGTATGAAGCTCCTGCAACTGGAATACTGCAAAAAATTCTGGTTACCAAACTCAAAAGGTACACCAAAGAAGTGGAGGGGGGCTACAAGTACAAAAGCATGTCACAGCTTCCAGACAAGGAATGATTAAGCAGCCAGTCCCAGATTTTTCATCTTGGATAAGAGACAACTGTAGAAGAAGTTGATTTAAGTCTATATATTCATCACTGGCAAAGAGAATGAAGAGGGAATGTTACTTTCTGTGGCTTCCAATGACAGTACAAGTTGTCTAAGGAAGCTGTGGGTTACAAAGCTGGAAAACAAATGAAAAGAGGTGGTTCTTTTCACAAGATTGTTAGACTGTGAGACTCCTTGATGAATGTTGTAGTTCTGTGAAGTTTACATGGTTTTGCAGCCAAAATAGAGAAAGTAATGACAAAGAGAATCTGTCACGGATTACTAAACACCTAATATTTGGAGACTAAGAAAACACACAGGCGAAGAATCATTGTATTCCTCCCCATGCTTATACACTATCATACACTGTTGAAGATATCCTTATCTTGGACTACCAGAATACCAACAGAATAAGAAATACTTTATTAAACTTATTTCAAAATTGTTCATGTTTTGCATTTGTCTTTCATTAATAAAGTCAAATGAGATGCAAGTTAAACACTTTTTTGGTTGGTTTGTTGGTTGGCTTGTTGGTTTGGGGGTGTTTTTGATTTTTTTTAAGGAAGAGATTCAGACATGGAAATAAGAAGAAGTAAATACTTTATATTTATGAGCTCTGTATTATTCCTTTAAGTGGTAGAATTGCCATTTGTAGGTATTTTAGAATTTTAGAAAAAAAAGACATAAGTCTCAGCTGCATCAGACTCCTTTCAGATTAACTGAGATAACAAATCGCAAAAAACTGTATTTAAAGTAGGCATAATTTCTGTGCACATATTCCTGTGCTTGCAAGTGACCTGCTCAGCTCTGAGGATGAGACTTTTTTTTTTTTCTGATCATATTGGAGACAGCAGAAGGGAATGAAGGGGGTTGAGCTCTGATAAATGACAAGATTCAGCAGCTGCTCAGTTCCTTCAGAAAGGAAGCAGCAACAACGGGCTGCAATTACAACTCTGAATCTGCTAACTACCTTTAATTGGTCAGCAACTGAGTTTTTCCAGTCCAGAGAAGTGAATGTATACTCCCTTACAGGCAGTAATCAAGTCTGATTTTCATAATCCTTTTCTATAGAAACAAGATTTCTAACGACTTGGATATAAATGAGAAAAAAAAAACAACCGACGGTGGGAGACATTAATTTTTTTTTACAATCTGGGAAATAGTGTCTTGAAGATGTCTTTATTCTGTGTAGTTCTGGCTTGTAATTCCAAGTCATTATACAAGCTGTAGACTTGGAAAGTTTGGCAAACTCTCATTCTGGTGCATGCTATGTTCAGGAAAAATGCAGAGGTAGGAAGCACCTGACATGGAATCACTGTTCATTAGGATTGTTTCATTAGGATTTAGCTGTGTGAACAGAGTGGACTGCTGCATAATGAAGCTGCAAGAAAGAAGTATTTGGCAAAAACATGTAGTCCCATTTATCAGAAGAACTGCTAAATACATCCTGCCATTAACAGTGCTGCCATAGGTGAATCTCACCTGCTTCTTGTAGAGACACTAATGAAAACCAACATATCTGGAAAACAGGAACCTCCACACCTCCAGATACTGCTTGGTTTTGTACCGGGCAGATACAGGGCTATACTATTTATGAAAACCAAAATAAACAAACAAAAAAAACCCCATAACACCCAAAATAGAAACCCAAACACCCCCTTTGTCCCACAAGGGGCCTCCCAAAACCAACTAAACGTAAAATGTAGAACAAACCAACTAACCACCAAAACCAACCAACCAAACAAAACCTTACATATTGCAGGGTATCAATATCAAAGTAGAAATAACATGATACAATCTTAAGGGGAAAGCAAAGAGAAGATTTTTTGCTTTAATGACAGCATTTATTTTTCTTACTGTTTCTGAAGGCTAGTCTTCAAGACCCATGCATGTGATGAATGGGTTGCATTTGTAAATTGCATAAAAACTTGTAATGCAGTTTCATTATATGATAAGAATGAAATGTGTGCCTTGTGGAGAAAAATCTACACTAAAAATCAAAGGAATATCTTCAAGAGGCCTCGCATTAAGGGTTGACAAATGCTCTATTTCCTAGTTTCCCTTATGTTGATGAAAAGCAGGTCCTGTAAGAAGTTTCATTATTGGAGAAAAATATGTGGGTTGATTTTTTTTTTTGTTTTGGGTTTTTTTGGGTTTGTTTTTTTTTTTTTGTTGGTTTGTTTGTTTGTCTTTTAATGTGAAACTACACTTTTCACTTCAGTAATCCAGTAACTTGTTGCCTCAGGAGTAGGTATTTTTAAAGTCTCTTTTTAGCTTAATTGAATACCATTGTTAACAAGTGAGAAACCATTATGCAGAATGGCTTGGAAATGCTACAGGTTTCACTCACTAGCTGATGGTAGGATGGCTGGGTGAGAAAGACTCTGGAAACAGTTTCATCTGTGTCTTGGAAGAGACTTGCTCCAGAGAAGGGCAGATGGTATTTTCACTGCCCAGGGACAGTTGCTTTAAAACACATCTGTGT
This sequence comes from Ceyx cyanopectus, assembly GCA_013401355.1. NCBI lineage: Eukaryota > Metazoa > Chordata > Aves > Coraciiformes > Alcedinidae > Ceyx > Ceyx cyanopectus. The sequence goes on along the minus strand of VYZU01056850.1, from coordinate 4,070 downwards.
CTCTTTGCCAGAGAGGATTATTCAAACACAAATCAACACATTCTCTTGCTGGATCTGCCCACCTGAGAGACCAGTTACTCATTGTGTATACTATAGAGAGGGTGACTCAAGTCACAATGAACTGAACTTGGACCAATGTCTCCAACCTATGTGCCCAAGAGGCTAGCAAAACTCTAAAATAAACTCTCTCTTGTCACACCAAGATAAATGTTTCTTATAAGACATTTGCAAATCATAGATTCATTTACTAAAGACATTAATTCAACAGACATTCCAATAAAATTGATACTACTTCATATTCCCCAAAACTTTAGTTATTTTTGTGTGACCCCTCAAGTAGCTGATGGAATCTGCACTAGTGTCCTAGTCATAAAGAATTGCCTTCATCTGTTTCCTGGAAAAATGTTCAGCTGAGATTATGTCCGCTGAATATATTACTGAACACAGTCAGCAGTCCAATGAGTAAAAGCAGTTCAAACTTCTGTTCTGAAAGGTTTGCGGCGGGACCTGCTGTGTGGGGAAGTGTTGTGGGTTTTTTTTTAGACTGGCCCATATTTCTATGCCTTAATGGCATCTGAGTGCTTGCACTCAAATAATGGATGCTCATCAGTCAAAAATCTGTCCCTTAATTTTTGCAGATCTCTCAAAAGCTACTCCAGGTTTCATAAATAGAAATGAAAACATATTTCTTGATTCTCCCAGGTTCAGAATGAGAGGTCAGTCAAGGTGCACATTAGTGGTTTTTTTCATCCTTTCAATGTTACAACCAGCTCCACCTTTACTGATGAAGAGGGGAGGGAGAAAAGAAGGAAAACAGAAAGATGAAAACAAAAGGAGCTTGTTTTCTGAATTTCAGCCATCAATGATACAACCACAATCTATATTCATGTTTGTAGGATGACTGGATTCAGAGAATGCTGTTGTCCAAGGGAAGAATGTGTATGCATACTAGGGAAAAATTAATTAGGGAACTAATAAAAGTTAACCTACAGTCTCTGCCTAAGTCTTGGTATTATCAGTGGCATTGTGCTGTTTATAGCATAGGCTTTTGTTGCTACAGATTCACTGTTCCTGGTATTCAGGCTAGGTAGATTAAAGCTACGTTAAAATATTGTTTTCAAAAGAAACATGGCCAAAGTCAACAAGACCACTTCCATGCATGCAGGCTACATAAGACTTATACTTGTGATATCCCGTTAAATTATTTTGTAGAGCCCTTGTATATCCTGAGCATCTGTTACGCCTTTCCTATTTAAAGGTTGTTGGGTGCAGTATTAAGCAATGCTGCTGCACTTAGCTCTGCTATTTTTAGATATACTTGAGCACTACCATCTTTTTCCTTTAAAACATAAGTTTACTTCGCTAATAACAAATGAAAGAAAGTAATATGGGATACATTATCAAGCTGCCGAAGGTTAGCCTTTCTTCGTGTCATGCTTGTGGGTGACTGTGCTGCACTAATTAAAAACATTGCCATGGCAATTGCTATAGAAACATTTAAATTGGCATCCTTGCTAACAAATCCCTGCTATTGATCCCAGCAGGGCTTATTTCACACTACACCTGAAGAATCTAAATAGAGGTTTTTTACATTCAAAAGGACTTTAGAATAGTTTTTTTTCCAGTTGCTAATGTGCTCAGCAGGATAATGTCTTTCATACAGAGATAATTCAGTTACCTGGAACTGTTGTAGGATTCTGATATGAGAGCCCTCAACTGCAAGGAGAGACTGTAATGGTTCTAGGCTACCACCACAGATCTCTCAAACTGTAAAAACAACAACAAAAACCCACACCTATTGCCTCCACTCAAATCGTCTCATTTGTAAATGGGAAATTACACAGGTTCTCCACAATTTGGCACATTTAAATGTTTAATATCTGAATACCTCATCTAGGAAGAAAACAATTTTACAAGAAGTTGACCGTTGTACACAGTAAATGGTGGAAGTGGAAGAGAAGTGAGAGAGATTGGATATATAATTTTGATCAGTTACTTAGAGGAATACCCTTTCAAATTATTCTCTCTGGTTTCAGGCTCAAGATCTTCGCTCCTCTTAGCAGAAATTAAATTACATACTTACCCTTATATTCAGGCTGATCCAGACTAATAACTTTCTCTTTACAGCTAATATGACCAACTATTGTAAGAATAGAAAGCAGGAAATAATGGTGTGTGTGTGTATATATATATATATAATGTCATTCAAAAACCTGAGTCTTATCATTCTTGACACGAAGGAGATTATGAAGGATATTAGCTTTCCTCTCAGTAGTAGTAAAGGCCATCTGTAAGCAAAGCAGTAGAGGGCAGCACTACATAGAAAACCACACATTTTAAACAACGTCATATTACGTTCTGCTCTGGCTTCAACAAAATATGTCAACCCTGATTTCACCGACAAAAAAACCCAAAACAACAAACCCTAAACAAACCAACAGAACCTCTGTTAAAAATTGCTATTTGCACAGAAATAATTTCTTACATCAGTCTCGGAGCATCTGTGAACAGTGCATTGTGGTCCCTTGAACATCTGCTCTTTTCCAGACTACACCAGAACATTTTGTTTCAATATTAAAGTACACCTTCTGAGTCTACCTGAAATATATGAAAATATAAAATTTACTGGAATAGTTAAGTAGCAACTCATCACTGATATACAAATCAAAAGCAGTCAAATCCAAATTCGATACATATGAAAATTTGAATATGTTATAATTCAGAATGTATGTACAATAGTTTCTTGAAGTACAGTCCAACAGAAAGTGCTGTAATGCAGCTGAGACAGAGCACTATTTGAGGATATTTCAAGGAGGAGTACCTCAAGAAGAGAGACTTCAAAGCTATTAGACAAACCTGATAATCTGCATTTTGAGTGCAGCATTTTCAAAATTATTTCTTGCTATTGTTTACTTTCATTTTACAATATCTTAACCAGGATCTAGTTTATAAAGTCTGAAGGGACTGCTGAAGATGTTGCAGCAGGCTGGATTTGAGGATCTGGATGATCATGTCTTATGTACTACACTGATAAGTTCAATGATAAGAACTACTTTAGTCTTTATTATACATGGAATTTGAATCATCATTTTATCCATTAAACATGGATAAAAGATTGGGTGAGGGTTTTCTTTTAATTTTTATCTGTATCCAGTATATTTCAATCACAAGACAAGATCATAATGTACACAAACTATTCTCCAGTTAATATTAAAATTTTCTGGTATTAAAATAGCCACAGGTGAGTTCCCCTTTGTCCCCCTACTTGTAATAGGAACATATCAAGAATTACAAGGGAGACAAACAAGATTTTGATCATATCTAAAGAAGTCAAAGATAATTCTCCCACTAATGTATACAAAGATCTAGGTACATTAGTGGTTTAATCCAAATAGAGTTAATTTACTTTGTTCATTAATTTTTCAATTAAAATAAGAGTTTTCCTGCATTATATCCATGCTGTTCTGCTAAATTTGCCACCTATTAAATAGTTTTATTTTCTTTTTGAACATGATGTTAGAAAGTGATAAATATTCCAAGGCTTAACTTTTTGCTCAGCTGAAACACTGTTTGAAATTACTAAAATGCTAAGACTTTGATCCTCCTTTAGGATTGCTAGTTAAGATCCTGAGACCATGCAGAATATAATCATTTTAAGAAAAACTTCACACAAGAGCACAATTATAATAATTTAATCATTAAGGCCTTAGTTACGAGTCACTGAATGTTTTGTGTTAAACAGTTCTGTTTCTCAGCTAACTAATAATTTTCACTGAAAGTATCTTTTCCGTAAAAACCATTAAAAATTTCAGTATTCTAAAACTTCTGAGTGTTGTGGATTTCTACTATTATCACAGGTTGTGGACTAGGATTCCCAAAACAAATGATACTTTTGCTGCTGAAATATTTTCCTATGCTTTCTGTAACATTCAATGACAGCTCTGCTAAAGATATTCTAAAGCAAAAGCAGACTTGACAGGAAACCCAGATTATGGAAAAGACTGGGATACCAGGCACCTTAGGATGCCAAATATAGAATACAGGCTTAAAGCAAGCAACCAACCAACCAA
>VYZU01056848.1:0-10156 GCA_013401355.1 Ceyx cyanopectus | reverse complement strand
GTCTTAAAGAAAACACTACCAAAAGTAAAGATGCTGGAAATTTTCTTTCTGGAAAGGGATGCAACAGAACTGATGAGGAATTTTATTTTTGGGTCACAGATATTTTGGTCCTAATAGGGAGCTCTCTTTGAAAAAAAATTAAAACTCCCTTGAGAAAAAAAGTATGTTATCCAAAGAAGAAAAACAACTGCAATTTTACCTAATACATCCTGTTTGATTCTCTTTCATGGATGGGAAGGTGCGTTTCTCTGAGATCGAGCCTGTTGCTACCACATTCACCCATCTCGGTCAAGTTGAACTCTGAGAACTTTCTTTCTGTTACATTGCCATGATGCTCCTTACACCTCTTCTGTAAACAAACAGGACAGGTCTCAGCAAACTTGGCGAGATAGTTTAAGTTCCATTTGCACAGAGCAATCTTTTTCCATTACAGAAAAGCAGGGAAAGAGGACTCAGCTTACCCTTTGGTTGTGAATCCCAATTCTGGGGTATCTTATAAACATGGCTGTTTACAGTCACAAGACCCCAGTATATGATCGAAGCAATTCCTGAGCATGCTTAGCTTGAAAAAGCATGAATCTTGCCACACTGTCAATGGGTTCAGATTTATGAAAAGAAACTTTTTTTTTTTTTTTTCAATTAAACAAACATACCTGTACATATACACACACTTCAGAGGTTTTGGGGAATTATATGAAAATGGTTATCAATGAAACTCAAAGGCCATGACTTGTGCTGGAATTCAGGGTCAGCTTTCTGGGATTAGACACCCCTGGCTAACCTCAGCTGTTAAGAATTATTTTGGAGCTTGGCCTTGGCAGGTGAGGGCGAACTAGGAGGAGGAGAACAAAAGGGTTACTCTCCTGCTCCTGCCTCATCCCTTTGCAGCACTGAGCAAGTGTGGTTTTAATTCAGAAATACAAATGTCATCTTCAAAGTGACTCTTGGAAGAAAGAGTAAAAAAAAAAACCAATCAAAAAAACTTGCAATTTATGAAGATATTTTTTTTTAGTGTGAAAGTGAACCAAAACATCTTAACGTTTGAGTGATGAGCAAGAGGGTAGGTGGAGAGGAGTTGGGGGTGCTGGAGCTAGTCTGCAATGAGCTTGCCATGTAAAGGACTTTCCTGCTGGCCCAAACAGCCTCTATATTTTGTTTTCTTCAAAGCCAGTCCTTTTCTGATGTAAATAAACCTGTGGTACCATGACAGCAGGAGTCTAGGGAAAACAGCTCCACCTTACGTGCTTTTCTTGGAGTGCTCAGAGCAAGGCAAAAGGTGCCACTGAAAGCTGTTAGGGACCGTTAAGTGCTAAAGAACAATTTTTTTTTCTCTATTTTACCCCCCACTTTGTGCTTTTGGAAGTCTCTAGGCTTGGAGCTATTTTTGTTTCCTCCAGGTTATGACAGCTACAATGCAATGGCTGTGTACGTGCTACAGCTCTGACAACAGATGTGAATCATGGAAAAGGTCTATGAACACAAGAAGTCACTCTGAGTGTTCACTCTACTTTCTTAACGTATGTGACATTGACATAATACACCCTGGGGCATTTGGATCAGACAGCATTTGCCTGTTCCACGTGTTGGTTTTATGAACAGCAATCAAGTTGTGAAACACATGTAGGCAGTGTGTGTGGTGTGTGGCTTTCCATCCTTTGCACAGGTGGGAAGCACACAGCTGCAGTGAAGGCAACACTCCCAGTAGACACCCCATTTTGCCATCAGAAGAGAGGGGTCCCCACTCCCTGACAGCGCTTGTGGTGGGCTGCCCAGGTGCTGCTGCAGGGTAATGGTGTTATACAGTCATTTTATCTGACTGCATAGCACACACAACACTTAGAAATAGCTTTTGTGATAAACACAATCTCAACCAGATGCATCTGCAAGGTTAGATGGGCAAGTTGGATATGCTCCTCACCGGTATAAGAAATTAAAGCCTTATTTCCCAAGCACACAGGCTAGGTAGAAGTGTCGCGGCTCAGCTGAAGGTCAGCCCAAGCCCCTCTACCTCAGGCTGTGAGGCAGCAACTCATCAGTCAGATACACAGTCCACAGAGCTGTATTAGTGAACCAACAGCACTGAGAAGCACATCTCACCCTTCCCACAGCCCCCATCCTTTAGAAGGGAAAGTCCATTTCTGTAAGGATAAGGAAGCAGGATTGATCCCTCTCTGATTTCCTCCTCTAACTCCCTGACACCCCATTCCAGCTTTCATCCTCCTATCTGGGCTATTTAGTCTAGAGCAAGGAAGATGGAGAGGAGACCTGATAGCAGTCTTCAATTATGTAAAAGGCTTATTCAAAGAGGAAGGCAATAAATTGTTATCCACATCCATGGGGAGAGCACAAAAAGTAATGGGTTTAAATATGGCAAGGGAGAGCTAAGTTCAGCATTAGAATAACTTCCCCACTGAGAGGGTCATTAGGCACTTGAGGAGATCACCCAGGGAGACTGGGGGATCTCTGCTGTGGGGGAGGTTAAAGAAACACATTACATAAACATGTGTCAGGAGTAGTTTGTGTGGGGGTGGATGAGGTGACCTCCTCAGGTCCCTTCTAACCCTGTTTTCTTCTATGCCACAGTGATAACTGTCCCAGCCTTGCTCCTTGGCAGACAGCCACAGCAAAACTCTACTTCACCTTGTTTTTCAGTATAGGATGGCAACCCCATGCATCAACATGCTTGGCTCAAGGAACTCATGAAGCTGGAAGATAGGATGATCTTCTCATTCACCACACAGAAAGCAGAGCTGTCAGGTCCTGCAGGACCTAGACAATTAGTCTGACAACTCCTAAATCATTTCATTGTGTCTTAACAGCAAAAGAAATTCAAGTATCCTAAGACCTCCTCATGTCTGCAGAAGACAAGTGCCCACATTCACAAACACACACTGAGTCTAAAGCAGGGGCATCTCAACAGCCTTCTCCAAAACACAGGAATGTCCCCTCAAGTAACACACTTGGAGAGTTACTTTATCCAGTGCAAGAATAACCAGACACCTTGGTCTGAGTTTGTGTTTGCAACTGGTACAGCCTAGTCTTGCACAACCCTTGCAAGAAACAGCATCCCCCGAGATGATCTACTCTGAAATGCACTTCTCACCAAATGTCACTGAAAATGGGACTGATCATGTGTTTACATAAGGATATCCTGAAGTGCTTTCCTGGGTTAGGGCCTTACCCAGCTACATTTCAGGTTCTTGGAGAATAGTAGGGATTGACTAGGCTCTCTGTATTAATTGGGTGCTGAAAGTCTACATGTGTCAAAATGAGGATATTTTACTGAATATAGCGACAAGACTGCTGAAGGGACTGAAGGGAAAGTCTTATGAGGAGAGGCTGAGGGATCTGGGGCTGTTCAGCCTGAAGGAAACTCAGGGGAGACCTCATCACTCTCCACAACTACCTGAGAGGTAGTTGTAGGTAGGTGGGGGCTGGACTCCTCCCAGGCAACCAGTGATAGAACGAGAGGGCATGTCTTGAAGCTGTGCCAGGGGAGGTCTAGGTTGGATATTAGGAAGCACTTCCTTACAGAAAGGGCCATTAGACACTGGAATGGCCTGCCCAGGGAGGTGGTGGAGTAGCCATCTCTAGCGGTGTTTAAGGAAAGATTTGATGTAGCACTTAGTGACATGGTCTAGCTAGGTTTCATGGTGTCAGGTTTTAGGTTGGACTTGATGATCTCAAATGTCTATTCCAGCCTCAACAATAATTCTGTGTAATATTTTTCTCTGTGCTTTAGATAATCTAGGCAGAAATGATAGCCAAATAACAAAAATCAGAAAACAGTCCCCCTTTCTAACTAGCCAAAAGGTGTGAGTGAACCCTAACAGATGTAATTTGTATCATTACTGCTGATGAAGTTAATAACCTTTAGCAAGGACACATGGATCAATAACTACTTGAGAAGATGCAGCTGCAGATACCTAAATGGGCATGAATGTGGAAGCGAGGTGTAAAAGGTAATAGCAGAATATTTAAACCAGATGAAAGTTATAAGGTAGGTTAGTGACCTTGAAAGAACCAGATAAGTAAAGAAGTAGAGAAGGGCAACAATGATTTATATACTTGCCCTGCACAAATATTACAATGCTTATTGAAGGGTGTAGTAAATTATGAACAAAGTAAAGCTTTACTAGATTAATGACAGAGGGATTTATATAGGAAGGGTGACGTCTTCGGAAAGTAGGTAAGATAAATTAGTTTTATATTAACTCTTTTGTTTCCAGGCTTGAACTTTTCTTTTTCTGCCATGGAGTAATCTGAGTTATGCTTGGTAATGACACATCTGTTTCCAGACCCTTGTGACAACAGTAAAACGCAATGTATGGAAAGCAATGGGATACCAGTCTAGGATACCTGTAGAGATGTTAAGTTCTACAAGCTGGGAGTTCACCAAAAACCTGTGGGATTAACCAAGTGGCTCTTAAACCCTTAACATTTCTGTGGTGTTATCCAGTACCTCTAGTCCTGGATCATGCCATGCTGGTGTCCGTAAAAAAAGACAAAGTTAGCAAAACAGGACTAAGCTCAGTAGGACAACAAAGGGCCACAGAACAAAGTGACTCAAACATGGTTGTGCAAAAGGTTGGGCCAGGACCTCTAAATCCCTTTTCCCACCTGAATGCCTAATCTAGACCAGAGGGAAGGACATTTCTGTATACCTGAGCAAACCTTTTGGACCAGATTAAAGAATTCCACTAAGGAACTAAAATATATGTATATAAAAATATGTTTATTCTAAATAGTTTTCAGTGTATGTAGTTCTGTTTGGAAAATACATGTATTAATCCCAGTCTGTTTATATCAGTGGGAGGGACAAATCAGCCATGACAATACTCATAATTGCACATGGAAATATATTTGCAATCATATACAATTCCAGCAGTGATTCTAACAACTTCTTTGACCATTGACATCCTTAAAAATGCTAACTCCACAGAGAAAACTTTCTGGGCACAGTTTGCACCAGTCAATCAGGACATGGTCAGCTGCATTACTAGGACAGAACAACCTGCTCATCATTAAAGTCTGTGATTGCCTTTTACTGCAGAACAAGTAGTGATACTCTTCTCCAGCCATGAGACTGCACTTTGTGAGATCAGTGGCTGAATTCTTACTTCATCATAAGGGTAATTCCTGAGGAGCTGGTACCACTTGGCATGATGCTCATTATTCATCACTTGCCATGTACAGGTGACCCAAAAACCTGACCCACACAGCCCAGTGAATCACCTTTGGATTTGTCTGTGCCCTGGATCAAGCCTCAAGAGTACAATTAGGATGAATGAGTGCAAGTAAAAATTATTTTTTGTGAATGTGTTTCTGATCACTTTTATATGTTGCTCTTTGCTCACTGTAAGAACCCTTGCCCAGGTGTAATGCAACCAAGCAAACTTTTAGCTAAGAGAGGATTGCAGGTTAATATCCATACTCAAAAGAGCTGCTTACAGAAGAAAAACAGAATAGTTAAGAAATTAAAGATATTTAACAACATCACTACTCACAGAGAATAAATTTTGCAGGTAGCATAGTGCAGATACAGCTATTATGGAAATATAACTCTTCACCTCCTTTACATTATTATGTTCTTCCTTCATTGTAAGATCTGTTGAAAAAGTGAAATATGCTAATGATCCTCTCTGCCCTGTCTTCCTTGAAGTTTTATGGGAGAAGAGTAACATTCTGTTTGAACTCCATAATTCCTGTGTAATTATTTTTAGCTATGTTCTCTTTAACCCTCTACAGGCAGCCACTGAAATTAAGAATATGTACACTCTCCTTTAATTATCTACTGTAATTTCTCACCAGCATCATCTTAAAGTTTAGGTGGCAGCTACATTCTTTTAAAAATAATCATTAAAACTCTTTCCAGTCTGTGCTTCATCAGGACAAACATTTACCCTATGCCCTTCTGCCTCTGTGTCACTGGGCTTCCCATCCTATGCCATTCAGGGCTCTAGTATCAAAGTTTGGAGTACTGTAGCTCTTCTATCTGCAACAATAAAAGGACAAATACATAGTTATTGGTCCAAAACAGCTATTCTATGATGAGATAACTACGCACATGCAGGAAGGATAACCCCATGGGACTTGAAGTGGACCACTTGAATTAGTCTGGAAAGGCAAGAGTTAGGATGGGGTCTCCCACAGCTGCAGAGCAGTGACCCTGTCTGCAAAGACACTCTTTTGCTGTGAGGAACTGCATAAAGGAGGCATAAAAAGGAGGACCACTCCCTTCACCCCATGATCCTTACTTCCCCCGCAGCACATTCTTGAAAAATGGAAACCGACGGCTGCCCAGCTTCACCCTCACACCTGCAAAACCTTCCAGTGGCCTCATTTCCTCTCTCCTCCACATCCTCCCACAGAAATGGGTCTATCTGTTAAACAGAAGTAATGAGAGGGACTTTTTTTTTGATGAAATATTTTAAGATGGCCTGTGTCTTTAGGTGAAAAGAGTTAACTTCTTTACCTAAATAACTAAAATGGTCCCACAGAACTTCTTAGCTATACTTAATCAGTGTGTGTGGTGGGGAGGAATCAAAGAACATGACTCTCATTTCCTTTTCTAAATGAAATACGTCCATTTCATGAGGGAAAGGTCAGCTGTTATGAAGAATGTTGGTGCACTTTGAGAACTTAAAATCTGCACCTGGACCTCTCCTCACATCCTAAATATTCCTTTCCCTCAGCCTGACTCAGAACTGATGTTTAAAACAACATTTTTGTTCTTTCTTCCTCCATTGCTCTGATGGTTGTGTCTTTCTCAATATTTACTCTTCCTGTAACATTTTCTGGATTATACACAATAAATACTATTTTATGTCATAATCCCAGCTAGACATGTTAAATAGCTACTGCGACATGTCTTATAAATAGCCATCTAACCACATTATAAATAACCTCAAATTCAGTGCAATAAATATTACAATAAATTTGGGGTTGCCAGTCTATCTGTATAAATATCAGTAACAACATAGACCAGAAAGACTAACCATATTAAAGAGCTTTGATTTTGGAAAAAGTCCATGTTCCCTTGAAAGGGGGGAGGGAAGAAAAAATTATTCAGCAAATAAATAATATAGCATGGGGAAAGGGAGAGATTCTTGAACAAACTGCATTTTATTTAGGTGAGAAAAAATCAGGTGTGCAAAACAGGGCACATTTAACTGAATACCCATGGAAGGTGTGCAGTCTTCACATGCATTAACAAGCAGTAACTTTGCATCTATTAATTAGCTTCTATTGACAATACCATTAGCGTCAGCTGGAAACATCTACTGAACAAGATAGACAGGACAGGTACCCTTATCCTCTGGACTGCAATCTTGCATTTTCCAACACTATTTCTGAAAAACATTCCAGGTATTTGGCTGACTATTCAGTAGTCTAATTGACACCTGACACATCAGCTTTTCTTCACCTACCACCCACTCTTGCTACCGTTTGGATGACAGAAGTCAAGAGCATCTCAGCTGGAAGTGGTTGATGTGGCCCCAGCATTGAGGAGAGGTCTGTCCCCACCTCCCATGACTAATGTTGTGCCCTTGCACACACCATATGGCCGAATTCCAGGGCTCAGCTCATGCCATTGTCACCCTGAGCCACAGCATCTAGATCCAGGTTGTTCTGTGCTCTACTACATATAAAAACATTTCAGATTTCCACTGCTCAAGTTTGGACACCTTTAAGAATCCCCTCTAGCTTAGCTTTCCCATTACCCAAAAAAACCCTTCATTCTCTCTGAATAGCAATTACAATACCTGCCACACTTCTGTGTTTATTCCTGTCTGTTTAGTTTAGCTTGGTTTAGTTTTAGTTCTGTTTCTAAACTTGATGGAAGGAAGGTATTCTATACAGAGGAAGCTTTTAATACCAGTGCTCATTCCCTATTTATATACTCCTGGAGCCCTGGGATCAGGCGATACTACTGACAGTTTTCCCCTATGTCAGTCCACTCAGGGGAAAACAAAACAAATAAAAGACAAGCTATACAATAACTCTACTGTTACACAAAGGATGTGCATAAGCATCTGAATAATCTAGTATTTTCCACTGGGTCAGGCTAATGGGTCATGTATTTTACATTGCTTTTTAACAACTCAGTTCTGGACTATGGAAACACAAAGCTAAATAACGAGCAAAAGGTAATATTTTTTCTGCATTTAATTTCAGCCATCAGTACATTGAAGGTACTAAAGGTTGTTTATAGGAACTGAAATTCTGGGCAAAACACTGCAGAGAGATGTAAAAATGGTTTTCTGGGAACCTATGGACCATGGCAGAAACACATTGTACATGTTTGCACTGAAAGCCCAGTTACCTTGTCTCCTGTTCCTTGGGGCAACATTGCACAGCAAGCTTGGAGTCCTCAGCAGCTGCATCCATTGACAAGAAGTTTCCAAAAGTTGACGTACCTGCAAGAGAAGTGACCAAAGCTATTTATTCTAATAGGTGATATCCTTGCTCCTTGCATTCCTTCCTTCATTAGCCTCAGATTGTGCCACAGGAAGTTTAGATTGGATATTAGGAAAATTTCTTCATTGAAAGAGTTGTTAATCACTGGACCAAGCTTCCCAGGGAACCTGTGAAGTCACCATCCCTTGAGGCATATAGNTGTTTCCATTGACTGCTTTAAAGCACAGTCTCATTAAAATGTGGAAGGTAGGTGTAGGGAACCATAAGCCTTAATTAATAGGTCAGACCCTGCACATATCTAATTATAAACCCATTTGGCCCTAGCCTAAACATCCTAATCTTAGTCCCAAAATATACAAATCTGCCTGGAGTGACACAAAGCAACAATAGCCCATGAAGTGACTTGCCAGCCTCAAGCTGCCCATATTGTCCTTTCAGTTATCACAGTTTATTTTTTTTTGGACATTGAGACTCCAGAGGCTAGTTGAGGCAGAGCAGTAAAGCACCACAGAGGATACAGTGATTTGTGACAAATCACTTCAAGGACGAGGGGAACCTTTTCAAAGATTTCACTGTGTGTCTGTCTCCACATGATGTGCTGCAAAGGTTAATTTGTTTTGAAATCCCCGTTTTTAATTTGCGTTACTGATCAACCCAGCAATTATAAATGTTAATTTATTCTTCAGTGGCCTTAAATTCAGAGATTAAGATGGTTGAACTAAGTAAAAATTCCATCTCTTGCTGTGATTTATTAAGACTTGAGTGATACCAAGAACCCACTGAGTCGGAGCACTGATACGAGCATGCTTTCAAAGCACATCCTTAATTAGTTTTTAAAGCAGGACAGGCCAATTTATACCGCTTTGATTTAAATCAGTTTTTTTAATTGTGGTTTAAATCAGAACCAGGAAATCACAATTTAAGTAACACCATTTGTGTTGCTGTTGTGCCTTCTACTGACAACTTGCAAAGGAAGGTAACTTTGGGGTTGTATTTAGTATGTTTTTGTTAACTAAGAGACCATAAACCATGTTTATGTCACTACATAACTCAACAGTTATTTCAGGGTTTGATTTTTACATTTGATTTGTGAGAAAACAGAACATGGCATTTTTAGCCACCTGATTAACCTTTTAGTGTGTGTTTTGTGTCATACTGTTTCTGAACAAAAATATCCAGAAGACTACAATTGTTTAAATTGAACTACAGTGTGTTCTGCATGTTTTAGGAAATATGGGCAAAACATTCATTGCATTTCAAGCTAGTTGGTGTACCTAACAGTGCAAACATTATCAGCAATTAACCAGCTATTTTTCCCTTGCTTCCCTGTTGTCCAAGACCAGAACTAGTTTATCTCGGACTCATCCCCACACCTTCTACTCATAAGATGGGAAAGGATAAACAAATTTTCCTGTTCTTTCAACTCCCAGTTGTTTTCCCAACTTGGAATATTATAATCATTAAATGATGTAAAGCAGATAAAAAGAAGAAAATGTTCTTTTTGCACCTGCAGTAAAGGCTACAGCTGTCAAAAGCTAGTTTATTACTCAAGAAGCTACAATTCCAGGTGTCTAGCTAGTAATTTCTGCTGTTTAGTGATTTGACATTCTTCAGAATTTTGGCAGTGAATATATACTCAACTGTTATTTTATGTAAGAACTTATTAATAAGAAAATAGAATTCTATTTTAGGCATTATTAACAAATCTAAGCTGTCATCATTCCAGAACACATAT
>VYZU01056845.1:145602-185607 GCA_013401355.1 Ceyx cyanopectus | reverse complement strand
ATAGGTGGGGGGGTGTGTGTAGGCAGACAGTAACTGCAATTTAAGAAGTTTACAATAGCCAGCTTCCCAAAAAAAAGCCTGTTCCTGAGAAATCATGCCTGTTAATGAAAAAGTAAAGGTGAATAATGAGAGAAACTGTTGGCTTTATATAGAGATCTTGGTAAACATACCTCAAAAATGTTCTAAACTGAATCATTAACTCTATTTTACAGATGAAGGCACAAATTTGAAGTGAGCTGCCCAGATGCATGTTGCAGGTAAGTGGTACAGCCCAGAACAGTCCAGTGAACTGTCTGGTGAACCTTCTGGCTCCCTTATATTTAACTTTAAAAGTCTTCAAACAATCAAATGAAAGAGAAGGGGAGGTAAGAGGAAATTAAACCATATAAAGATAACTAGTCAGCCAACTCTTCCTTCTCAAAAACACAAAATAAAAGTTTCATTCGATCTCAACAAACCCAGACAGTCACAATTAAGAGCAAAAGTTAAGAACAGACAATTTAGGCCTTTTGTTGTTCTACAGAGTAGCTTTTCTATTGAAGCCCTATACAAACGTATTGCACAGATCAGACTAATAATACTCATTTCCAACTTCTAGTCTTTGTGATAACACTGTTTCCCAAGCAAAGTCTTAAATGCAAATAAAAATCAGAATAATTCCAGCACTAGCAATGTAAGTCCAGTGGGTCTCCATTCGGGTACATTATGTAAATCCAGTACTGGGGAAAGGAGCCTAGTTCCTGACATGAAAACAGAAGGAAAGACACACATACACCACGTGTGTGTGCTAGCATTCAGTGCTCATTCACAGCTTCCACCCCTTGACTGGCTTTATGTAAATGTTCATCCGGGTTCATCCATCCTTTCCAAAAATAAACCTGGGACTGATTATAGTTGGGCATCGAAATCATGTGAAACTCATCTGTCTGAGTCCTGAGAAAATGTGGGGAGTTTCTTGTTGAGATTTTTTTAAAGTTCACTTCAATTTGAAACTGGGAATGAAACTTGGGGAGGGAGAGAATGAACACAGAGATCCACAGGAAAGAATATGTTCAAACAAACCCTCATGAAATGCAGCTGCCAGTGGCCTTAGAATAAATACTCACTCAAAAAAAATGAAAACAAATCAAAACACACTCCTCTCACTTGAAGTCTGACTCAACACTACAAAAAAATCCCTCTTTCCACTCAGGGCAATGCCATTTGGGAGCAGGAGAGAAAATGCATAATGTTTTGCCCAACAAAATGTTCCTATAGCAGCTCTGAAAGCAGAGGGAAAAGTATGTTTTAATTCAATTATAAACAAAAGATTATTTCCTGCACTGCCAGCAAAAATCCCGTTTGCCAACAAGGTTCTGGTTTCAAACACTATCGGCGACTGGCAGGATGAGTCCTTTTATGTAAATGAACTCATTATTATTAATTTCTGCTGGTGCTGAACGATTTATGAACTGCTTTTCGAATATGGAAAAGTGGTTCATGAATCAGAGGGGAAAAAAATGTTCAAAAAGTCCTGGGTCGATAAATAACAGTAGTCATTCATGAATCCCGCCCATGGTGTCTTTTATCTTCAGTAAGGAGAAGATCAAAATATAAAATAGTAATGTGCCAACAAAAAAGGATTGAATGGGCAGAAACTAGTAACATTGTCCTCTTCAAGCCTTAATGGGCAGGGATGAATGGTGACAGACTATCCTTCACTAACAGGCAGCTATAGACTCTGATTCTCCCAAGGTGAAAATGTTCTTTTTTCATGTGCTTGCCGCACAGAGCCAGAAGAAGAGGGAGCTGCTGAGCAGGATTCCACTTGTCCCTTGCCTCTGCAAATACACACAGGCTGTGCTGGAGGGATGGGGCTTTTCCATCAGAGCTGCTTGTCCAGGGATGGGGCTTTTCCATCAGAGCTGCTTGTCGAGGGATGCAAGCCTTCCATGCACAGACATTGTAATTGCAAACCTCCCCAGCAAGCTCATGCTTTCCCCTTCTCTTTTACACCTCATTACTGCCTCTCTTCCTGGAACTGGCATGCTACCTAGTTCTCTACAAGGGAGTGCAGAACTGATTTGATTTTAAAGGCTCTTATTTTAAGATGATCAGAGATGAAAAGCACTTCATAAAAAGTGAACAATCTGGCAGCTGTTCACCTTACTGCTGCTCTCTGAGCATCACAACTAGCCCTGAACTGGTTAGACTCTTCAGGATAGTACACAACACTTTACATTGGCCTTGTTTCATGAAGATGCCGGTTTCAGTCTGTATTTGAAGGAATCAGGCTGAAGCACAAAATACTGCATGGACCAGAAATGGACCCTAGTCACAGAAGTGGTATTTTCTCCTTTAGGAAATTCTCTCATGTGCAAGTGGTCACAAAGAACAGGGTGAAATTTATCCCCAGTGTAATTTCATTCAAATCACAGAATTTGTGCCCAGAGTGAGTTTAGCCCATTATTATTTCAATGCTAGATGTAGGGCAACTCTCTAAAAATGAAATAGAGATGGTGATTAAAAAAAACCCAAAACTGTTTACTAATTAGTTTTCCTTTCTACAGTATTGATATAGGAACAAACAACAGTTGTACATCATGATTATTTGCTCTTAAATAGCATTGTCCATCTAAGATCTTCAAAGTCTTTTCAGGTATTAGTCAGTGGTAAGTTCACAACACCCTGTGAGGTAGGAGGAATTCTGTCCTTATGAAGGAATTTGGCAGACTCAGTAGTCACTCTAGAAGAATTGATGACTTTTCCTACTGTAACCAATAGTCAAAAGTATCTTTCAGCAGAGGAAAAGAAAATTACAGACTAGTAGCTGGGTTTTAACCTTATTCTTATGTATAATTCAAACTAATACCTTGTCCACTGTCTTCATTTCATATGGCCACAGGACAAAAACCTATGCTTCTGAGCTCAGCAATGAAGTTTTAATCACCTCAATATACATCTTTCCACAATATATATTTTTCTGTCTACCAAAGACATAATGGCTGCTCCTTTTATGGGAAACCAGGATTTAATCCAGTAAGTCTGTGAGAATCAATATTCTTGTGAAATGACACCATGTTGAAGTTATTTTATGTTATGTTGATGGTTAGCTAATTTTGTAATGGAGACATTTCTTCTAGAAGCAGACATAGTATAATTTAGTGGTAAAAACGTCAATCACAAGGGGTTGAGCACTAATGTCAGGGCAGGAAGAGGGCAGATTTATTGATGGAAATGTATCTATATAGTCTTTGTGGCACTTTGACCTGAAATATCCATTTTGGTTATAATTTTGTTTTGTGCAAATGACATCAACAGCAATCACTAATGTAAAAATGACACTGGAATGCTTTGTTCCACAGGCCTGATTTAAAAGTCTTGCTGCTGTTTGTTATAGTAACAGCTTCTCAATAGCAAGTGAATTAAGGTACTCAGTTAACTGCTTCTTTTTTTCTGTTTGTAGGAGTTTGTAACAGATGACAACCTCGGGGGAAAAAAACCCCACAGTGTTCCTTTTTTCAACTGTTTAATATTGTTTAAGTAATAAATATATAGCATGTTTCATAATGACGTTGAAGTAACCAAGAGAAGGAGGCACAGTGCTCTGGAAAATACTATATGCTGATACATTCCTGGGTGGCTTTTCTTCCTAATGCCAGTTAACCACCCACCAAAAACCATGAAAATCAACAATAGGAATGGGTAGGAGAGGATGGAATAAAATAAGTCCAGAGGTTGAGAAAGAATCATGTACAGGGAAGGAGGCAAAGAAAGCATGCACTGAAAAGCACAGGAATGTCTCACTTGTGACTTCAGCTTTTTTTTTCTTTTTACAAAATTATAAAATCCTTCTGAACTCAGTGGACTTTTCTGATTCCAGATTTACAACTGTATAACTGAAACCAGAATCTGGCCAGCCCTCGGCTTAAATAATAAGAAAAAGCTCATTAGGAACAATGTGAATTTTACAGGGGACCTGCATACATGAAGTACTGGTTATTGTCCTTTTTCTGCTGTACTACCATTACCCAAAAGAGTGCCTTTTACCAGATAATATCATGACTCCCTAGTTATTAAAAGCTTAATTAATCTCTCAGCTAGTCCTGAGAAATCTGCACTTTAGTGTGCACAATTAAAAGTTTATTTTAGTATAAATAATGATGGGGTATTTTGCCAGCCAGACACAGTCCTTTCAAGCTTTCTCATTTTCTGCCCTTTGTATGACTGTTGTGCAAAGCTATGAGCTTGCTTTTCTCTTAACAGCCACCTTTTTTATTTCACTGAAATCCACAAAATCTGCTTTGTAAATCCTAATTCTTGGCTCTTTTTTTTTTTTTTTCAGGCAAAATGACAGAATCAGAGACCATCTAATGTCCTGCTCTCTGTGGTGAGTCACAATTATTTTCTCAAATATAGAAACCGTTTAGAGTCTGGGTAGGTTACAGCTTTCCAGCAGAATTAAAACTGGGAATTTTCCTGTATTTTAAGGCCATGATCCCTAAAGATGTTTTTTTTAAGTGCTACTCTAGGCTTTCTATAAACTTGAATCATTGGAAAGAGCCCTCAAACAGCTAAAGGCTGCTCAGGAGAGAACAGAGAGCTGCTCAGAATGTCACTGCTGATGGGACAATGAATCAATAGGGCATTAATACAACAGTTTCTCTGTTTGCACACTATCAAGCACTGCTAGAAAGCTCATTCATGGGTTGCCTATCATGCATCTCTGTGTGGACTGGGAGAAGGTAGATCAGGGAAGCACCTGATCCTCCCAAAACTTAAGACTGCTCATGTTGTGGTCACTGAGCGACAGACAAACTGGAGAGGCATCAAAACAGGGATAAGATTGAAAGTCAACTCACTTTCCCATTCTGCCAATCACACTGTGCATTTGTATATGCCTCAGAGAAACACTGACTGGCAGAAAGATTAGAAGAAATTCATTATTGAAATCAGAAAAAAAGCCACAAACCCATAGCTGATGTTTTGGGTGTTGTTTCTTTTTAAAGCAGAATTTTGTTGTTTTTTCTTAACCCTAGACATTTTAGGTTTGCCCATTTGCATAGGTAATATCGTCTTTATTCACATTGCTCATAAAAGAGCACATCACAAAAGTGCCTGGAAAATAAAACTCCAATGAGAAGGGACCCATCAAGTTTAAATGGAAGTTTATATTGCAGCATTATGAGACAGAGGCTTGCACATTTGCAGCTCCCATGGCAGAAAGTGAAACTCTGAACAATTAAAGCAGCACAGACATCCTGCCCTAAAGGACTGTAAACATTTTAAAAAGCAGCCATGACCTCTCTTTACTGGGCCTGTTTTCTATTTAATTTACAGTCTTTATTAGCCAACAAAATCTTGGCTGGATCTTAGTCAAAGTGATGAATACACAAGCATTTTGATCTACAATTTGGGGCACTTCAAAGTATTCTTTACTTTATGATCGTTTGCAATCAAAGTCAGAGATCTAGAAGTAATTTAGATACCACCTAAACATATTTGTAATATATAAATTGCTTTTCAGTAGCATGCATACTGTCCTTTCTATTATTTTTTTTTTTTTCACTGTAGGATTGAAGCTGCAAATGCTCAGAATCTCAGAATATTACTCCTGGAGCTACAAGTAGCTCCATAACTAAATTTCTCTACTCAGTCCCCACATTGGCACACAAAAATGGAACATACATGTATGGCAAACAAGAATGCTTTGTTTTCTTTGGTTTCTTTGTTGAAATATAATCTTAGGAGGGTACAAGTTGCTAATTGGGGAGGAGGGTTCAGAAGAGAATAAGGTGCCTTAAAAGCTTTAAAGAGGAGATTTTCTTCTTTTTGTCATTTTTTTTCTCACTTTCCCCATATACTCTGCTCATGAACCAGAAGTTTTCTGCTTGGTCAGGTAGAAGCAGTTTCAG
The DNA here is from genome assembly GCA_013401355.1 of Ceyx cyanopectus. Lineage (NCBI taxonomy): Eukaryota > Metazoa > Chordata > Aves > Coraciiformes > Alcedinidae > Ceyx > Ceyx cyanopectus. Next base: position 179,713 of record VYZU01056845.1, on the reverse strand, counting down.
AAAGGTTTCCCTCTTCAGGGACAGCGACTCCCTTTCGTGGCAGCAGCAGCTTGCAAAACAAAAACTAAAGGTGTGACCACTGTATTAGCACCATCACCTCAAGTTCTAGGCTTGGTTCTTTCTAGGCATAGATATATCTTCCTGCTTTTTTCTCTCTAGAGAGAAAACCTTCTGATGCTTGCACTGCACTTCCATGATCTGACCTTTCAACCAACACAACTCAAACTTTCATTTGAACCCAGGTGTTGAGTCTCAGTTCTGCCCAAGAGTTACTTCACTCTGACACTACTGCAGGGGGGTATTTGCAAATGTAGCATGGGATCATCTCCCTCTTCCCCCATGCACCCTTTCATCAGTTCCTAAGGATGTTTTAATTCTATAGAATCATTCAGGTTGGAGAAGACCCCTGGGATCATCAACCATTAACCAACCATTAACCCTATTCTACAAAGTTCACCCCTAAACCATGTCCCTCAAAAAAAAAAAGCAGCTCTCCCCAGACTGTCCCTATCACATCCATGAGGGACCTACTGATCAGTGTGCATCCAACCACTGACAACAGATTTCATCCCTGCTGTCTCACATTCTGAACCATACTTCTTCTGTTTAATCCTCTGAGGGTCCACTGCTGTAAAAATCTACCAAGCTCCTCCACTTACCCTTCTTCACATCCTCCCTTAAAACTCTCCTCTGCTGTGACACCTTAAAAAAAAAAATGGTAGTGGTTAAGCAGCTGATGTGCTGTGACTGCATAGTGATCATAATTATCTCCCAGCTACCTTGTCATTTCTGCCCCTCTCCCCATCTGTTGGCTGTCTCTTCTCTTTTTCTGAGATCAAAGAGTCTTTGGGGTAGGGACCAGGGTATTTCCTGTGCGTTTGGATACTGTCCTGCACGAAGAATCTTGGGTTCTAGGCACTACTGCAGAGCACATAAATAAGAATTACTGTTTCTAAAGCTAAATCTGCTGCATTTCTGTATGCATAAATTATAGCCACATCCTGTAATCTGTTTTTCAGGCTAAACAATTGACTTCAATGGGAGTTGAGCCAGGGCAGGAGTTGGCCTATAGTCTTTGTTCAAAACAAGCAACAAATCATATTATTAATCACCTTAAATAGAGACTATCACGTTCAGTGATGCAATCCTACCTGTGGATAAAATAAATACCTTTCCAGAAATCTTATGACTTCTCTCATTTACAGTAGGCCAGGCTGCTTTTAAGAAAACCATTGTTCTGCCAAGGATAACAACAATGCAGTGACTCCCAGGTTGTCAGGTTGACTGCTTGGAGGTTGGCAAAAGGCTGGTGGAGAACGAGCAGAGTCAGTTGTATGCCCAAGAGGTCTTCAGGTAGCTGTTTCTTCCCATTCAGAGCTTTTTTTTCTCCCACTAGAGCAATACAAAGCAGTCTTCTGGGGGCTGTAGCTCTGAATTTTGTTCCTATCTTCAAATATAGCTTTATCCATATTGCAACCATGGCCCTGTGCTGCTAGTTGTAATTTGCCAAAGTCTCGGGGAAATTATGTTTGGCCAAGAGTGCAGCTTGGGAAGAACCTCAAGCTATTTGTACACGTCTGCATCATAACTGTGTTGGTGGGAGAGGTGGTTACAGAGGCCACTGTCTCCTGTACTGCTCTTGAGGAGTGACAGCTGGGAGCTTTCTCCCCCCGTAACTTGGAAGAACTGAAAAAGAAAGGAAAGCCAAAGCCAAAAATAAAAACATGTGCAAAAGCAATGAGTAAAAATCTGCCAGATTCAAGGAGCTGTTGTACTGCTGGAGACGAGCCAAGAATCTGTGGAAGTCCCTATTAATGCAATGACTTGGTTGTAATTGCTTCCCCCTGCACCCCACCCTTCCTTCCCCAGGTGAATCTTGTCTTGCATGTGTAAGGCAGAATACAAAAAGCACACAAGCTTCAGGTTGTTTTGGGTTTGTTTTTTTTTTTTTCCAGAGCTAGTGTTTGTTTTACAGGCTTTCTGCCTGAAAGTGTATGGTTTTTTTCCTTTTCTCTTACAAAGTGTGGGACTTCCTAAGTTGTTGATGTGTGAGACAAGTCCTTAATATACTCAGTAAATCCAGGCTCTATAGGTTTACTTCCTACTCAAATTGATTATTATTTCAGCTAAGGGTTAATCTTAAATAAATGTTCAGGTTGCTTTCCATTTCCTGCCAGCATTTAGGTCATTAGATGCTGGTCTGTAAATGAACCATGCAGGTAAGTCCTAATGTTAAATACCTGAATATCTAAGTATCCTTATACAGGGGAAAATGCAGGAAGAATAAGAACCTTCTTGCTCCAGCCAGTAAGACATATATTGACTTGCTAGCACTGGGAAGAAACCTGAAGTGTTTTCTGTTTGCCATCATCAGGAACAAGAAGCTGAATTAGAAGCTGGTTGATCCCAGTCTGATTCATCCCCCTCCCCTGTTTCCTTTAGCATCAGGAAACTGCTCAGAGCTGTGCAGCAAAATTGCTCCAGGGGAATAAAGCACATGCATGGAAACCAAAGTACAATTCCAGGTTCCTTCCTCTCCTTTTTACAATAGGACGTAGAGTATTTATCTAGAAAAGGGGGGGTTGATTTCTGTTGGTTTGGTTTTGTTTCTTTTTCCTCAAAGGACATATATTGAATATATAATTGTATACTGAATTCAGTGTTCACTGTGTTCTCAGCAATGTGCCTCTACACCCATATATTTGGGGTCGTCTTCAGTCAATTATTTCTATACTGTACCCATATGGGTATCTGAAAATTGCCTGTTCTTTCCTATTTGAGAAAAGCCTACAGTACTGAGAAAATAAAGAAAACTTTATATTGATCTTAGATAATTTAGTCTCTAAAATAGATGTGAGGGAGATACACAGAATCTGACCCACACTTGTGCTAGAAAATAATATTCTCCTTATTAAAAAAAACAAGAGTTTGTTACCCAGCTTCAAATCCCTGACAGGCTTCTATGGCTCAAATAATCACAAGATTTGCAGGCTAAAGATTTAGTAAAAGTTTCATGGAAAAAAAAGAGAAAAAAAAATAAAGATCCCTAATGAATTCTTAGTGGTTTTTTAATATTGTGCCTCCTCTACAACAATGATGGCTTTTGGGGACTCTTGCTCACTTATGGGATGTGTGGGTCATTCGAAAGCTTGAATATTCATTATGAGATGAGCTGGAACTGGATGTGCAATATGTTTGGTTGAAAACTAAATTTTATGTAAATTCTACAATGCTGTTTTCTGGCTCAGTTAGAATCCATTCTACTGTTTCTCTTTATACTAATAATGATCTCTTGGGCTTGTTTTTAAGCCTCACTGTGGTTTTTTTTTCCTTTTAAAATGAAGGATGAAGATCCAAAGAAAACAATTTTTAAAGATAGAAACAGAAACACTAGGTAAAAGGAATTAGCAATGCAACCTCTGCATATATTATGCAGAAATCTTCTGCAAAATTGCAGCTTAGAATTTTATTCATAGGACATTAACCATTTCATGTTTGAACAGCACTGCTGCATCGGTTCCTCATATTTCCAAAAACCTTTGAATCTCCTTTTAATGTCTATTTCTGGATATTTTTGTAATATTTATTAAAATTTTCCTTCTCCGGAGTAGTAAATCCAGTTCTCTGGAAGAAATAAATCTGTGGCGTATCTCTGAAATGAGAATTAACCTTGATTACTACAGTAATTTACTAATCAAAACTGGAGACCTGCTAATCAAGCCTGAATTACCAGCTGCTTGATTTTTATAGTGACATAACCAAAACTGAACATTTGGTAAACAAGAGTCTTATTTATGAGGGGAAAAAATTGGCATATGGCCATATTCATCTTAATGTATTTAGCACTATGTCGCTGTGATTTTCTTCTCTGCTGATGTAGGCATCCCCCTTCAAACTTAACCCATCCACCTGACCCCAGCAAAATCAACACTGGATTTTAGATTACTCTCGAATTGGAGTCAGAGTAGACAATCTCACTTTTCAAGAGGGTCGCTGCTCTACCTGTCGGCTTTGGAGCCAGGGAGGAGACTGACTAATGCATCCCAACACCCTTTGTATTCTAGAACGGGTTAGAAACACCTCGGGATAACGGGTGTTAAAAATAAAACCACCCCAACACAACTGCAAGCAGAAACGAGAAGAGTGGAGAAGCGCCAGTGAGCAGGCAGCTGGGAATGGCAAAGAGCATCCCCGGGTGAGCCCGGGGCTGGAGGGGGTGCGGGCGGCTCGGCAGGGGCAGGGGGAAGACCCCGGGGAAATGGCGCCAATCGCCCGGGGCCTGAGGCCGGGAGCGGCCTGACAGGACGGGAGGAGCCGCCGACGCTTCGGAGGAGACGGTGGCCAGGCCCTGTAGCCTCTCCGATGGGCCTGGGATCTGTACAGTATTTGTGCTTTACATAAGTGCAACTAATTTCATGCGTTTCATCTTTTTTTTTTTTTTTTTCCCAGTCTGATTTCTGTTCATTTTTTTCGGTTCCCAGATGGCATCCTGTATCCACTGACACAGAAAATAATTTCCCAGTATTTTCTTTAATGAATGACCTATTATGAACAAGCAGGAAAAACCCATATTGTACAATTCTCCCATAGAAAAACTGATAATTAATATAACTGGAGAGAAGCCCCCAGAATGGGAATCTTTTTTTGTTGTTTGAGCTGTGGATGGGATTTAATTTATGTGGCTTGTGCTTTATTTATTTATTTATTTATTTATTTATAAATCTGTTCAAATGATATTGTCGTGGGTAACTGTGCTGTTAAAAAGGTAAAGAACAGAAACACAGAAAGATTATTTCTAGAATAATGCTTATAGCATGAAATTCTCAGCTAGTCAGGCTCTTTCCCATTCTCTAAATGTTACTTTAGACCTAATCCCTCATTTTAGCTTAGAAAATACATACTAAAGGTAGTGCTGATTCCATTTTTTCACCACCTTACCTCACAAACCTCAAATACTGTTTTCCCCTTTAAACCTGCATGTACATTATGCCTAGCAGGAATAAAGAAGCATTAAGGATGAAGTAAAAATGCATTCAGTGGGTCGTAGCACATTTAGACCTTGGGGAACATGTAAGTATAGAACATCTAGTCACATATAGTGCCTGTATGTTTAAACACAACCCTGCAAAGCTGCAAGGGACTGCACCCTGCAGAGCCTCACAGCTCTCCTGCAGCAAGTGCAGTGCCATCATGTCCTGCAGCAATCAGAGCAGCACACTTGGCTACTGACAGCTCTTCAGAGTGGTTTTAAGGCTCAGGAAAATGTGAGCAACTAAATCAGAGAGTGCTGTTGCTAACACCATGCACTCTTGGCAGGAGGGGCATCCTTGAGGATAGAGATTACAGATTTTAGGGGATGGATCCTGTAAGTACACTCTGCAGCAATGACTGAGAAGATTTGAAAGGTCAAAGGAATAAGAGTGAGAGAAGTGGATGAAGACAGAGTTAAGCAAGAGGGAGTATTTTCCCCCTGGCCACTGGAACAGGACTCTGCTCCACTCCATTTCATGCCCCTGCTTGCTCTTGAAGCCGTGTCCACACACCCAGAGACTGCCTATCAGAAGTGTTCAGTATTGCCTGACATGTTTAGCATGGCCTTTATACAACAACAAAACTTCAGAAGCCCAACAAATCCACCTGGAAATTCGGATTATTTCAGACTGCACTGGGACATAACAGGAGCTCTGCAGGGAGGAGACTATAAAGTCACTGAGGAGAGAGTGCTTCAAGGAGGGGGTGATTGCTTTATGTAGAGAGCAACAACAAAAGTAGTGACAGAAAAACTGAGAAGAGGAAGGAAAAATGGTAAAATCATACCATAATGCTGTACTGGTTCTAAAGGAAGGAAAAATTATGAAAGAGTTAATGTATTCCTTTTCAGCCCAATTAAAAAAAAACCAACAAACAAACAAAAAACCAAAACAAACTAGGGCGTAAAAAGAAGCAAAAAAAAAAACCCCAAACAAAACCAACCAGAAAGTAGAACATTTGAAGAATTAAAAAAAAAGGCAGCAAATGAATAGGAAATAAAGAGAGGAGAAAAGAACTGGAAATAAAGAAGTGGACGGTGGGGGAGGAGGCAGCACAAAGAGCTCTGACGTACGGGGCTTTTAGGTAAGTGATTTTTATTTGTATATGTCATTTCCTACTTTTTATTGCATTTCTCTGGCAACCATCCCACAGTTCCATAACCTCTGGGGGGGTGGGAGGAGGTGGCTAAGAGGGCAGAATGGTAGGTTTTGGCAGAATATTGACCTGACTTGACTCAGCTCATTATTGTGGTTGTCATCAGACCAATAGCTAAACTGGGTTAATGGGGCAGGTGTTTATGAATCCTATGGGCTGGGGGGAGGGCTCAGTTTTCACAACCTGATTTGCACAGAAAGGGAGAGGCCCAACTGGTGCAGTGCAGTGCAAGCAATGGTGAGCAGTGGTCTCAGCACTGCAGGGGCCACAGAGACCTAGTTCAGATTTATAAGGCTGTTCTCAGCTGTCAGATGTGCTTCGGTCTCTTAGCAGACTTAGGTGGGCACTGCATAGGTTTCTGGATTGTTAACTTCCTTTTATGCATCCATGGGATGGGAAATATATATATATATAATATATAAATTATATAGCAAAGCATGACTTTCATGGAGAATGTTCTGAACCCTGAGTCTCCAGCTTTCCTGGGTACCTTTGTTTCTTTTTTGCCTTCTCTTTGACTCTTTACAGGGTTTTTTTTTCTAATTATCTTGAATTCAAAATGGAATCCCAAACCAAGACAACCTGTGGATTCTGGGATAAAATAAAATTTAAAATTAATAATAAAAAATTAAATGTGCGTGGCAGTATTTAGATTAATGGGAGAGGTTAAAAAAAAAAAAAAGAGTTGGACTCGATCTCCAGAAGTCCCCTCTAACCCCTACCATTCTGTGATTCTAACCCAGGAATTAAAATTAATGGAAGACAGTTTAATGCAACACAAGGTGTGGTGGCACAAAGACTATTGGGGGGGTCTCGTTTATATTCAGTTATGACAGACAGTGTTCAGCACTTAAAAAGAAACAGCAGCTTGTAATGGTTTTCACTGAATTGCATGAAGGAATGGGATAATTTTAACGAATATCACAAAACACATCACAAATCAATTGTATTGAAAATATATTAGGTTTCTTTAAAACAACAACAACAAAAAGATCAGAAAAGGAAGCAGCACAAGCAGGAGGAGAGACAGCACACAAAGATTTACTTCTGAGTGCTACAAAATATTGAACTAAAAATAACATTAAAGATGAAATTTGCAATGAATCTCAAGCTGCTAAATTCCCAAAGGCTGGGTCTGCCAAAGGCTCTGTTGGTTTCCTCTGTTCTTTTCTGTCTTTATTTAAATATTTTATACAGTTGTCTATGTTCATGTGTAGTGCGAACTGTCATTTATATTTCAGTCCACTCTAAAATGGATCTTAGACTATCTCAAGCTGTGCACTGCAGTGAGTAGTTTTGAACTGAGAGGTAAGTTGAAGTGGTAAGGACAAATGAAGACTGATATTTAATGTAGTTTTTGTGTACTTATATTTTGCTGTCATGTATTTGGCCTTAAAACTGATTTGTAATTTTCTGTGTTTGGTGACATTATGATAAGATGTGAGGTGAACGTGGTTTCCATTTAGCAAATACATTGATGTGTTTGTGAGTCAGTGCTTGACTGGGAGAATTCTGACTTGGGGTTTCATGTTTAGCAATAACAACGTGGAAATCTTAAATTCTTCTTCTTGTGCTTTGGCCTTGCCAAGGTAAACTTTTTAAAGCAAGCCAGGCTTAAGCTTATTTCAGACTCACTTCTGTGATAGGGTGCTAAATATCCTCCTGTGTCCATTGTCTTAGGAATAGGGGGCACACCTTACCCAGAAAAATCAGGACCCACCGTGGAGCCGGGTCCATCACCTTGGGATAGATTCTCCCACACATCTGGTGCTGGAGGAGGAAGAAAAGAGACCTTTTACATCCCCTATAAAGACAAACTGCAGCAGTTGTGGTGGCTGGAGCACAGTGAAAGCTTCCTAATTGCTCCCCACAGGGTGGGAGACACCCGAGCTGGGGCTGGAGGGGGCAGCCAGGCAGCAGTGGGTGGGCAGGGTGGTGATGCTGACAGGGTGATGATGCAGAAGCCTGTGCAGTGCTCCAATCCAGAAAGGAGCCAGCATTCCCCTAAGGGGTGCTGCTGCTGCTGCTATACCCTGACCTTCAGGCAGTCCTGTTGCTGATACACAGTGCTATCTATTTGATTAGGTAAGAAATGTTTAGAGTCAGGTGGGATTCTGCATTGTTTTTTACTCCAGCATGAGGTAGACCAAAATTAGTCGTATTGGACTCCATCAGTTCTTGTAAAAGTGAGAATTCTCAAGAAAATCTGTTTCTTGCTTGCTTCTCAACAGTAAGTCATACAGAATAAAATTTTTAAATAATGATTATTAGATTAGGAAGTCTAAGAAGCTATTACTACTTGGGAGCTTTGACTATGAAAGAATTGATAAATTGCCATTGAAATACAAGCAGCTCTGCAATATGATAGATCAAAGTTCATTTTTTTCCCCTAATGCTGAGTTAAGATGAGCAGGCTTACTTTTTGCTTGTCTTTGCAGATGAAAAACATTCTTTCCTTTTTATTTGGGTGATCAATTTACAAGAAAAGCCCAATGTATATGTTGTGACTGTAGTAAAATTCTCACATCCTCTGCTGTTGGCATTATGCAAACCTCAATACATCTCAGCACTGCTGTCCAAAGTATATAGTATGTCTCCTCCACGTAATACAGATGCAAAGGTAATTAACTCTAGCTCATAAAGTGATATTTCTTGATCTATTTTGCCCACGTTATTAAAAAGTTAACTCTTTGAAGTAGTGTTTCTACACTAAATTAGCAGAGACACTTCAGCAGGTTGTGTTTCAGAGGGCTGTATTCCATAGAAAGGACTCAAATGGGTGAAATGCAAACCTTGGAAAGATGCTCAAGACTCATGGCTTTTTAGAAATATATTGATTACATTTTAATGTAGTTATAAGAGTTTTTCTTTTTTTTTGTGTAGGCTGAAGGAGGCATTTAAAGTGTGAAAATGTATGGAAAAACATCTATAGATAGCTAGGTAGGTAGCTGAGGCAGCCCTCAATTTCAATTGAAGGAATACTTGCATTTCAAGTATTTTGTTTCACAGGAATGCGTCAGTGGGCTACCACAGTTTGTATCTGACCATGAATTTTTCATCTGTGTGCTGTCTTTCTTTGGAAGATAAAGATTGACAGTCTCTGAGCCTGGTTTTGGGTCGTCTCGACATTGATGACACAAGTCCCAGTTTCCCTCTCAATAGGCACGACTGGACCAGGTAACATTTATTTCAGCCCTGCAGAAGAGCATATTGCTTATTTGATATATAAAGCATGCCAAAAGAAGATGGAGAGACTTTAGGAACATTGCAGAGTAAGTCAGTGGCACGTAGTCATAGCACTAAGGATCCCTTCCCAATTCTCGCTTCCCTGCTCCACGCTGCACTTTGGATAATGTGCCTGCATTCCCACAGCAATATTATTCTGGCACAGGATAATGCAATAGTTTTGAAATATGCTTTTCATGTGATGTGTGAAAACATAAAATCTATATATGTGCAGTATACATGGCTAGAAAAATTCATATTACACTATGTAGCTACAAGCATAATAAATGGAAATTGATGAAAAGGGAATCTTTCTACTGCTGGGATTTTAAAGAATTAGACAAATGTGCATAGTTCAAATAAGGCAGAATATTCTGCTTCTTGTCATGGGAAGAGCGATGAACATGTATCAGCAGAGAAAATCAGCTGCCGCCTGCTAAGTACCCTATGATTTTTTTTGACTGCTGCCATTTGGGCCCTTCCAAGTCCAGTACTTACTGTGCAGCTCAGGGATGCTAGCTCCTTTCTGATCATTCTGTCGTTTGAAAGGACAGTCTTTCTTAGAAAAACTAAAACTACAGCAATAAAATACCATCTCTTCGGAAAGATTCCTTCATTTGCCTCGAAAGCCGGAGCTAAATCAGGATCATTGTGAAGTTCATTCTTGGTACGGTCTTCAAGGCAAAAAAAGAAACCCAGAAAAGTGACACTGAATGCTGTTTTGCTCTTATTTTTTTACAGGCAGTCTTTGGATAGTAGCAAGTCTCTGTAATGTATATGTGAGATGGTTTTGGTAGTGTTATTGTTGTGGTAGTAGCAGCAGCAGTAATAGCAGTATTAGAAGTATTGGAAGGCCCTCCATAATGCTCTGTACAAAGAGATCATTCAAAGAGAGCATTCTGGAGATGATGCTCTATCTAAGTGGAATCGGCAGGCCATAGGAACTGCTTCCTGCACCATGAATAACAAAAGAAAGGGTAGTTTACATTCTTTGATACATTTCTGCTCGATTAACCCCCAGTGGGATTTTACCCCTCCAGTCCCTTTTTTTTGTTGTTGTTGCTGTTGTTCCTCTAATCTTCTTTTGTATTTGCTCACTGACCTCTAGCATGTATTCGACTTGTGACCCTATTTCTGTTCATAAAATACAGGACATCTGACCAGCATTCACACCAATGAACTACAAGGTGATGATTACCTCATTGCAACTGCTGGGAGTTGGCAAGCTCGTTGTAAATACGAGGAGCTGGCGACGGGCAGCAGCTCGGGGCTGGTGGTTGGGTGGGCTGAAGAGAACCAGCAAAGGCAGCTCGAGCAATTCTGAGCTCAGAAGAAGTTCAGAGCCAAACCGAAGATAATAAACTCCTTCCAAAGCCCTAATGCTATCCGTGGAAGAACCGTGTACCTCCTTATATATTGCTCAGCTATTCATTAGTTGATAATGTTTAGGGGATTGTGGCATGACAAAAAACAATTATAGCTATAATGTGGAAATTTTCAGTATCTGTATGGGTGGTAGCTTATAAAATCAAAATTACCCTATTTACATTTTGGGTTATCAATTATAATTATATGCCTCGTGAAAAAATACATCAGCATCCAATGGTAATAATTTCACTACAGTGTTCTGAGGCTAAATTAACACTGGAAATCATAGGTGAGCCCTTCCTAAGCAAAGTATTATTTGTTTTTAAAGCACCAGCAGAAATGTAAAACAAAACAAAGCCAAAATAATGCGTGGTAATGAACTTATTAATGCTTTCACCAAATCCTTAAACCATGAATCTTATGAAAAGCACTGTTAATTGTGTGACACATGAAAAAAATCATGCCAAAGCCGTTTATCAGATGTGTAATCTGGGGCTCTGTTTTGTGACAGGAAGCCATTATTTCCACTGAAAAAACAAATCTGTTAAATTTGAACTATTAGATTACAGCAGGGTTAAGGCTGCTTCTGTGCTTTCGAGTCACAACAGGGTCACAGCCCAGTTCTGGAGATGTACTGCAAGAGCTTCATATCTGATTAAGACCAAAAAAACCTGATAAAAATGTAATGCAGACTAACAATATGGAATTATCTGATGCAGTTTGGGGGGATAGGGGCAGGGGGTATAACATCATTCAGTTTATTTGCATACGTTTGTTCTTTCTGCTGAAATCAATCTCTTTGAAGGAAGCAAGAAAACTTTAGAAAAAGAAAATATTATTAATGCTGGTAAGAGAACACAGAAGAAAATCTTTAGTAAACATTTCTTTTCCACTGTTGATTATCATTCTGTCTAATGTTTATTTTCATAATTTTCTTTGATCCAAGCACAAATAACAATAAAGTCAGCTCCATTTCTTTGAACTAACAAAACTATACTGTGGCCAAATTTGGAGCAAATTTTGAAGTGGCTTTTTTTTGTTGTTTTTCTCCCAAGCCACACAACAGATTTATAGAGTAGATATTTGCATAACTCACACCCTCTCCTATATGGGAATGTTTCTATGGCTAGCAGTAATTTACCCACTGTGTGCCTCTTTCTGACTGGACTGAAAAGGCTGAGGGCTCTAAGTGTCTGGGAACACAGCAGCAATCAGGGTGGTTCAGGGCTTTGGACCAGGGCTCATCCTGTTCTGCTGTCAAAACTGCTGCCCTTTAGAGGAATTGACAGTGGCCCTGCTGGGCTGGCTGGTGGGTTGTGAACCCAGAATGTGGTCAGTCTGTCCTCTCTGCATCTCCTAGGCAAGCCTACCTCACAGGATGCAGGCAGGGGTGGCAGAGGACCAGCTCCAGGCCTATCAGAGGGAGCTGAGAAGATACTGTCACTGCTTCTCACTTCTAGCCCAGCAGTGAGAGGACAAGCGGCATCTTTGCAGTCTTCCTCCCTCAGAAATTTGACAGATGGGTATGTACTATAGACTTAGAAACAACTACATTCCTAATATAAATACTATACAGTTGTAAAATGTGTTCTAAAGTGTCTACCAGAGTGCTTGAAACCAGGCCTGCATTGCTGCAGGTGTTGTGGTCTGTATGGACTTAAAAACTCTGTCAGTTGACAGATCTGCTCAGGAAACCAAACCTGTGAGATGGTCTGAGGTAAAGCTAGTGACCACGTCTCAGAAAGCTGCCCTCTTGTGTGCCTGGCAGCACCTGCTGGGGTGATGGTCAAGAGTCCATAGATGAGATGGAAAACCTCTATGGGAAGCTTAGATTACAGCTAGCATGTGTCCTGGCTGCTCTGTGTGGCTCTCCTGCATGTAAGTATTGTCTCTGAAATTGGTGGATGTTTTGAATAAGGGCCACCTATCCAACCTCAGTCAATCAGCTACAGAAAAAGCACATACTGGATAAACTCATTGATTTTTTAATTAAGATTTTGAGAATGGGATACAGCAACATGAGAGACTCTCAGGTTCTCTAGAACTTACTATTTTTTTTGCTTTCCCATTACATTCCTGTGTTGGTCCCACTGCTTAGCCCAGCTGAACAAGGGCATCCCATCTAATGATTGATTGCCTCTGTGAGCAGTCCAAGTTTCATTCTGAAATCAGCCAGCATGTGGCTAATGACAGGGACAAAGCCAACCCTTATCACTCCCTAAATCATCTTCCCCTTTACTGTAGACTTCGACCAAATGATAATTTCACCATGGATGTCAACATTTCCACCAGCTTCAGATGGATTGGGATTTGGCCATTGGCTTCGAAGTGCAGATGGCCTGTTTTTAAATCAGGTAAGTACTTTGAGAGAGTGTAAATGTAGAAAAAAATGCAAATTACGTAAGGACAGGCAGTGCTAAAAATTGTCATTAGAAAATGTACTTGTTTAAGGATAAATCAAAACTAATCTCCATAGCTACAGGTGAGTCACAGGAGCAATGATGAAAATTTGGGGCTCTGAACAGTGTGGAATAGTTTTGGCTGAACCTTTTTAGCTATTTAATTATTTATTTATGCGTATGAAAATGCCAAATAGAAAACATTTGTTCACTTCTGCAGTTTGTTCTGGTCAGAACAGAGTAGGTCTGGTGTGAGAGATCCCTTCTCTGTAACAGGCCATTGCAACTACAAACACAACCCAGAAAGCACTGCTCATTAAGTCTCTCTCTTTCCTTTTTAACACTATAAAAACAGGAATGCCAAAAACTGATGCTGTCATTATTGTGCAGTTCAATTTCATATCAATATACTTGGGAATATGGGACTGGAAAAAAAAGCAGGTGCCTTGAGGCTCTGTTTCCTAAATCGCTGGCAACAATAGCCCAGAGTGAGCCCATGGTAACATCCACTGTAGAAGTCCCAAGGAACAAATCTACAATAATCAGAGAGCTACAGAACACTCATTTCTTGATGGAAGAGTGTGCACCAGCATGCTTCCAAAAATTAAGAGCTTTACATTATGACATTTCAATTAAATACACATTGAAGTGTTCATGTGCTAGAAAAAAAAATTAAAAAAAAAAAATTAAAAATCTATTTTTACTCAAAACTATGTAAGAATGAAAGAAATGGGGCTTTGGCATGTAGAATCAGAGTCCCTTGTATTCCTCATTCCCTAAGGAAGACTGCATGGCTTGCTGGTTAAGTCAGAACTAAACACAAAACTGCTCAGCATCCTTCCTTCCTCCCTTTTTCAAATATTTCTACCCTGTGTTCTGCAGAGATGAGCAGAAAGCCTTGCAGACAAGTGTAGTAACATCTGCCTGAGTCTGCAGATGCCTGAAACAGCAGCAGTGAGAGGTGTAGTGCTTGAAGACTAAAGATGATAGCCTTTGTCATGCTGAAAACTCAGCACGTTACAGCTTAAAATAAATGGGAACCCATGTAAAAATAAATAGTATATGGCTTACTGTAGTAATGGCTCAATTTGGTGGGGGGTTTTGTGAGGTTTTTTTAATACTTAGTTGTTTTGGGGTTTTTTTAAATTATTCTATTAAAATAAAGTATTTGCAGTTATGATAATAGGCTTTGCCACTGGTGGTCCAGGCCTTAATGGCCTTAGCTTTTACAGTGCCTGGCAAAGAATGCCACTGATGTCNATCATCTTCCCCTTTACTGTAGACTTCGACCAAATGATAATTTCACCATGGATGTCAACATTTCCACCAGCTTCAGATGGATTGGGATTTGGCCATTGGCTTCGAAGTGCAGATGGCCTGTTTTTAAATCAGGTAAGTACTTTGAGAGAGTGTAAATGTAGAAAAAAATGCAAATTACGTAAGGACAGGCAGTGCTAAAAATTGTCATTAGAAAATGTACTTGTTTAAGGATAAATCAAAACTAATCTCCATAGCTACAGGTGAGTCACAGGAGCAATGATGAAAATTTGGGGCTCTGAACAGTGTGGAATAGTTTTGGCTGAACCTTTTTAGCTATTTAATTATTTATTTATGCGTATGAAAATGCCAAATAGAAAACATTTGTTCACTTCTGCAGTTTGTTCTGGTCAGAACAGAGTAGGTCTGGTGTGAGAGATCCCTTCTCTGTAACAGGCCATTGCAACTACAAACACAACCCAGAAAGCACTGCTCATTAAGTCTCTCTCTTTCCTTTTTAACACTATAAAAACAGGAATGCCAAAAACTGATGCTGTCATTATTGTGCAGTTCAATTTCATATCAATATACTTGGGAATATGGGACTGGAAAAAAAAGCAGGTGCCTTGAGGCTCTGTTTCCTAAATCGCTGGCAACAATAGCCCAGAGTGAGCCCATGGTAACATCCACTGTAGAAGTCCCAAGGAACAAATCTACAATAATCAGAGAGCTACAGAACACTCATTTCTTGATGGAAGAGTGTGCACCAGCATGCTTCCAAAAATTAAGAGCTTTACATTATGACATTTCAATTAAATACACATTGAAGTGTTCATGTGCTAGAAAAAAAAATTAAAAAAAAAAAATTAAAAATCTATTTTTACTCAAAACTATGTAAGAATGAAAGAAATGGGGCTTTGGCATGTAGAATCAGAGTCCCTTGTATTCCTCATTCCCTAAGGAAGACTGCATGGCTTGCTGGTTAAGTCAGAACTAAACACAAAACTGCTCAGCATCCTTCCTTCCTCCCTTTTTCAAATATTTCTACCCTGTGTTCTGCAGAGATGAGCAGAAAGCCTTGCAGACAAGTGTAGTAACATCTGCCTGAGTCTGCAGATGCCTGAAACAGCAGCAGTGAGAGGTGTAGTGCTTGAAGACTAAAGATGATAGCCTTTGTCATGCTGAAAACTCAGCACGTTACAGCTTAAAATAAATGGGAACCCATGTAAAAATAAATAGTATATGGCTTACTGTAGTAATGGCTCAATTTGGTGGGGGGTTTTGTGAGGTTTTTTTAATACTTAGTTGTTTTGGGGTTTTTTTAAATTATTCTATTAAAATAAAGTATTTGCAGTTATGATAATAGGCTTTGCCACTGGTGGTCCAGGCCTTAATGGCCTTAGCTTTTACAGTGCCTGGCAAAGAATGCCACTGATGTCCCAGCCCAGCTGCCCTGATGTAGAGTATGGCCAGCTTGAAATGTCCCCTTCAAAAAGGCTCTCCACCAAGATCACTGCGCTCTTCACATCTAGGCATTGAAACATGAGTTGTGCCTCAAAAACACTTATGCTGTCTAGTCCTGTGGTAATACTGTCTCCTTTATCTCCAGTAATTTTCCTATGCTGGCCCTGGTCCGTTCCCTTCTGCTCAGCAGGGGGTGGTTTTGTTCTTTTTCTTTGTTGATATTAATTTTCTTGTCACTGCTATCTACTGTATTCAAGCAGTGTCCAAGTATATTAAATCTCCCATTTTAAAACAGTAATAAAAGGTTTTGACTAAATAAATACATAAAGCTTCTCTCAGATCATGCAATAAGGAAAGAGAATATAGAGCTGACATTCCCAGAACTTGGGAGGACAAAGGAGCAGTTTACTGAAGAGCCTTTTCCCAACACTCAGAGCTCTGATGGTCTTTAGAGGAACTAAAAAATCTCTTTGTCAATCTTCCCTAGGTTTCTTTTGTTGTTTAGGATACACACACACACACACACACAATAAAAAAGAGAGAGTGTAAGTACTACTTACAAGGCAGCTTCCTTGATGTTTCTGGTAGTCCAACCAAGGAACAAGATGGTGTGTGTAAGGGGAGATGAACAATTCATCCTGTAAAGGAATTAAAAACAAAAGTAGAAATCCTTCGTAAGAAGAAGAGTGGTTGGGATTACAGCTGCATGCTTTCACTAATGACTTTGCAAACATTTAGCCAGAGATAACCTAGAAATCCCGTTGCACTTTATTTAATATTCAGATAAGGACCACTCACCTGCTGTTAAGCTACAACATCTACAATCATTCTTTGAATACTGATAATTATATGAAGCAGACTCCCCTAGAGGCTGGTAGTCTAGTCTGGATTCACCTGGAATACAAAGATGAATAATATTGCATATTACATGCACCCAAGTAGTTGCAATTTATAGAAATGTCCATTTATGCTCCTGAAAAAAAGATCTGTATTTCCCTAGGGGTATAGTATATGGTGATAAAAACCTGTGTGGGGGACTGTTTGGATTGTAACTCCTAGTGTGCCTGGTGTTGATTAATTAATAAACAAATAAATCATTATGTTTAGCCAGATATCTCACTACAAGACCATAAAAGAGAAAAATGTTCAAAAAGACATTTGTGCTCCTCGCCAGAAGGACGGGTTACTCGGAGACGCAAGAAACGAGTACTGGAAGTGGCATCCAAATGGCTCCGAGTAGATCTGTGTACACATTGCTAACAGATGAGGAGCATTATGAATGTGCTCTCTTGGCCTCCTCCTTTCCTCCTCTTTCTCCCATCAGGTGCCTTGTCCTTGCTCTCCCCTCTCATTTGCTGATGGCTGATAACACCTTATCTCCACCAGGGAAGCAACCGGGAAGTTTGCTCCTTCCTCACAAGACTGAGGGTATAATTAGAACAATGCACCTGCTCAGTCCTCCAGTGATTCGGTTAGTCTACATCCATGTCAAAATCCATGCTGTGAGGGTAATTTGATCATCTCACTTTTTTTCATATACTTTATATGAATAAACTACCAGAACAAGCCTCCGTTGAGTTGGGTCGGTTTAATCTCGCAAATTTGTCAGGTCTTTGTTGCCAGAGAAATGCGATCGTTTGATCTCCTGGATATTCTTTAGTAGGCTTTGGTACTTATTTTACTTCACTCTCCAGAACATAAAATTCCATTTTGTGTCAAAATCATCTTTTTATTAGTATCTATTTATATTTCAGTGATACTTACAGGCTTCAACTAAAATCAGGGTCTTGTTGCACGAGACAATGCAGAAACACGCAATAAAAGAATTCTAGTCCCAGGAGCCTTGTAAGCTAAATAAAGGCAGAGAGGAGAGAAATAATAGCCCTGTTTTACAGATGGGAACCCGAAGCCTTGCCACGGTGCAATGTCAGCAGCGCTGAAGAGAGGGCACTGAAGAAGCAGCCGAGTCCAGAATGTATGCAAAGTGACAGAGGTGGATTTAAACCCTGATCTAAAGATTACTCGTAAGCTCGAGTAAAGTTGCAGATGTTCACTGGTATCATTTGCACACTGAGCATCCATCCCAGGGCTCCACTGGCCTTTTCCGTGCTTATTTGGCTCCCAGCCCTGCCTTCAAAAGCAGAAGACTCCATTTTTGGATGCTGTCTTCTTTGGCTCCTAAGAGTCCACCAGTACCCCAGCACTTACCAGAAATTCACCCCTAGCCCTGCTGTGCTGCCACGGTGCTGGCAGCTCACTGATGGCAGGAGCTACCAGGCTCAGCAGAGATCCAGCAAGGGGCTGCGAGGGTCTCCTTCTGAAGGGTAATGTAATCTTTTTGTCCTTGCACAGAGTCTGGAATCTCCTGCATTAGAAAACTCTTCCTCGTTTATTCTGCTCCTCCTAGAAAGCCCTATAAAATCCTGGGGAAGCTTGTAGCCAACAGAGGGTATTCACTGGAGACCGAGCAGCAGAGAAGCACATTGGTGTTCCCTGAAGGCACAGCAGAAACAAGTGGAAACAGTAAGTTCACTGTCTTGCTTTCAAGCTAGGAGTGGGGGGGACTGCCAGGAATCAGGGTGGGTGTAGCAGTTTGCACAGGGGTGCTGGTGACCCCCTCAAATGTGCCGGGCTCCTGCGGAGCTTTGCAAGCCAGCCTGCTGAAATTGGTTTGCAGAACTCAGCATCATTCTAACTGCACCACCATGCTAGCAGCCTTTGACTAAAAACCAGTTCAGACTAATTGTCAGAGATCAGATAACAGGAAAATATTTCTATTTGACAGTCTACTATTTTTCAATTGTTCCTCTGTTACATATCTAAGTAAACATTTGTTCCACTTATCATTTCTGAGCAAAAGACATGAATCATTTGCCTAGTAAAACCACAATGACAGCTGTTGCTTATTAGAAACAGTCATCGTGTTCAAGGGCCTGCTATGGAGGAGTTCTTCAGGAAATGATTCCTGCTTTCAGTGCTTCTCAGAGCAATGAAAGCAAAGTTGCAGAAATTAGGGCACTTTTAGTTCACTTCTCGTGCTTGGCAAAGTACACAGGCGGGCACTCACACGTGCAGAGCCAGGGTAGCAGCTGACCTAGAAGCCCCCAAGAAAGATGACACTCATTTAAGGCTACTACTAATGCTATAATACTTATGTACTTTGACTTTGTGACATTTATATAGTTCTCTACAACCCAGGGCAAACAGATCTGGATGTAAGAGTCCCTTTGTAAATAGGTTATAGGAGTTGGGATTTGGGATTTTGGTGGTGGATCCAATATTTAGACCAGTTATGCATTTATCAGAAACATTTTTTTCACCATTCGTGGTTTCTCCAGGTCTCAGGAACAAATTAATTCTGGATTCATAAAATCCCCGTAAACCAGTCATCAGTGGCCATGTCACTTTCAGATAACATTTATTCAGTCAATGGTTAAAGAAAAAACAAACAGAATCACTTTTAAAAGTCTGATAAAAAGAGGAAAAAACAGGGAGAGCAACTCTACTTAATTTAAATTAGTGGAAATGAAATAAAAGAACAAAAAAACCCTGGACCACAAGGACTTCAAGAACAAATAAGTGAAACTGAGTCAGGTAAGACACAGGGATTTTTCCCTTTCTAGAGTGCTGGTTCAAAGGCATTATCAACCATATAGGCCAAAATCTTATTGTTTCCGTGACCTGTATGAAACAAAATGGTATTAAACAGAGGCATAACAGTTAGGTATTTTATCAGACAAAATTGCTGGAATGGTGTACTCTGTATGATACCCTTATTGTCAGCTTTGAAGGGAGAAGCCAAAGACTAAATGAGTGTAGAGACTGCCCTGATCCCAGCAGAGCAGAGGGGAGGAACATTGGCAGGACAACGCAGAGATGCTACCAAGTAATCTGCTCTGCAGTTAAATAGGAGCATTTGTGGCTTTGTGTCTCTTGCTTAAATATTTTTCAAAAACAGAAAATTCATTTGTAAATGTTACAGAAGAAAGAGTAAAAAATTAATCTATTTTTTAAAAATGGTAAAAATTAAAATTATATCTTATATAATTATATATTATTAAATTATAAAAATGGATAGTTGGATTATGGCAAAAGAAAAGGAAAGCAGGTCAGAGCAAAAGCAAAGTGTGTCACCGAGGAGGCAAAGCTGAGGTTTATTGTAGGTTAGAGATCTGCAAAACTGTCACCAATTCAATAACAGTGTTCAGCAAGGTTTCTAAAGATCATATCCTGCCCTTCATTCACCCTCACAACAGCCACTGATGGGAGTCAGCACTTTGCTGCAGCTGGATATTTATAAATCATTTGTTCTGTGTAACATGCCTGTTCTTACTAATCTTAGTCAAGTGAGTAGTCCATCCTCACGTGTCAGCCCACGGAAGTCAAATGTGCTATTAGCATAAGTGATGATTACTTATCTGTGTGAGGGCTTGTGAGGTTGGGTCTTTCAGCATCAGCACACTTGACATGGCAGTCTTTCTATGGTAATTTAATAAAGGGGCCTGATTCAGTTCAGAGGTGCCTTCAGGACTAAGCTGGACTTAAATGGTGCTCAGGCCTTTGGCTGGACCTTTGCAAACCCTGAATTTCATGGAGTGAATGCTAATTAGACAGAGGGAGGGTATTCAATTGTAGGCTCAGTTCTTTATCACTGCTTGGAACCTCTGCAAGGGCTCGAGCAAGTAACGTCAATTTGAATGCACACAAGAGAAAGCTCCAGCAAGACTGCATTCCTTGGTCAGTATTAAATTGTTCAGAAAACTTGCACATGACAATGGGTGGATTCCACTCTAGAAGAATACTACACACTAACAACGGATGGCAGAGGATGGTGGAGAAAACAGCTTCCCTCGGCTGCACCACAATAGAAATCTCTCTTCCAGTCAGGCAGATGAAAAAGGCCAAATCCAGAACCCTATGCAGTCAGTGGAAATCTTTCCATTTTGATGAGCTCTAAATTAGGTCCTCACTGAGCACAGTTGGGCATCCCTGATGCCCCTTTGTCTTGGATGACTGTGTGCAGTAGTGCACCGAGCAGGACATCTGCAAGACCAGTCAGTTACCCATGATCAACTGCTCAGTGCAAGAAAATTCTGTCTCTCCTTGAGACAGAATATGAAACACAGAAATGTTTCATATATCTTTGTCCTTTACCTGATGTCTGAGCAGCTACCAGCCTCAGAGTGGCTCCTGTATTGTCTCTGAACCTTTATCCTAAGATCCTCCAACCCTCGTAGCATTCACATCTTTTGTGAACACTGCAGCAACCTTGAAAAAGTCTTCATAGGCAATACAAAAAAATTATTGCCCAGCTGGTAGATCCAAAGGCTTTGGCACAACTAGATCACAAGTAGTGGTCTAGTAGCCTAGATCTACATGTAGACTAGATTTATAAGTAGTAAAACATTTGATCCTTAGCTTTTCTTCCTGTTGTGTACACTTTGCTGTGTGTCCAGCTTTCCAACCAGGCATTTGTGAAGGATTGCCTTTATTAATTAGTAAATAAATCATTTGCCAAATCATGTACATTAAAGGCATATATATATGCAGGTCAGTCCAGTAGGATCACACATGTAAAGTGCATTTTACACAACTCATCACTCAGGCTTTTGGTGGAAGACTGAAATCTGCATGTTGAATGGCAAACAGGCCTCACTAAGTGGACAAGCATCAGCATTGTCACAATGACACAGTGCTATAAAAACTTTTTTTCTGTAGCTGTCTGGACAGCATAAGTTTTTATCCTGTTATATTGAAAATCAAGTTCACATATTTTCTGAGGTTAGATGCAGTGTACAGCCCAAGAATATGCCCAGCTTCAGCTGGCTGTAATCCACACAAAGTCAATGGGACATTATCATAGGAAAATGAAAATCCTTTGGAAAATGTTTTGTTTTTTTAATATTTTGAAATCTTTCTATGTCCACCATTATGTTTCAAATAAGCTGGTAGGTTTTTATTGTTTTGTTGTTGGATTTTTTTTGGGGGGGAGGGGTTTTTGCTAGCCATCCAAGGAAAAGATTATGATGCCAAAAGTATTTTGCCGGCAGTCCACACACTAACCATGTAAAATGGCAATATGTGGAAAACTTGACTGCACCATAAAAAATTAACTTCCTGCATGGATTTTCTTGAACTGCTTTCAAAAGAATCTGCTGTTTGGCATCTTTCCTGTACTGAATTTCTGGAGGGTAACTGCATTATGTGCACGTATAACATGCAAAAGGAAATGTTCACTGAAATCTTCCTTTCTGCTACCAAATGGAACTGCAGCACGTCACCTGTGTTGCAGAGGGTCACCTGAACACAAAGCTCTACACGCTTGTAAGGTTATAGGTGTGTGCACTGTAAGGCAACTGCTAATGGAAGGTGAAATACTCTTCTCTTTGCCTTGCTGTTGAGTGACAAAGGTTGCCTCTAACGATGATTTGAATATTCTGCCAATGGTTGGTGATATTTTTTCCCCTGCCAAAATAAATAAATTAATAAAGAAGTGCTTCCAGCTCCCAGAACAAATGCCCTGTAAAGTCTATAGAAAACAAATTAGGAATGCGTTATTCTCAATGAAAAAAGTCTCCACGAGAGCTGTAATTTTATTTTTTTTAGTGCACAGAATAACATAAATCAAAAGAAGCAATAGTCTACCTTGTGTTTTGACTACTTTGACCCTCTTCAACCCCTGCCAATTTTTATCTCATTTTTGTTTAACTTTGTACATCAGAGTTTAATTTTAAACCTGGTCCTGAAGACAGTGATGTATAGGGTACATCAAGTATAGCTTAAATTACCCTCTCCCCAGTGATTTGAAGTTGAGGGGAGGGTCTTACTCCGCAGCAGGGTGGGAAAGAGAAATGGTCAGATGTTGCCCTTTGAACCTGACCACCCTCAGCTACAGAAACATTTATGCCAGAACATCATTTATTGATTTTATTATATTTTAGGATCTCTTAAAACTGTTGGTGAAGTGTGCCGTATATTAATTTTTGACACGTGCATATAAAACCAGAAAAATGGGCTGAGCACAACCTATAAATATAGACAGCACTGCCCAATAAACTTACATCCTTTCACTTACAGGTTTCTGTTTGGGCTGATCATTCTGAGCAGCCTGTCTTTGAAAATAAATGTTACCCCTCTGATAAGCTAACCAATTTGAAGATTAAAGCTGCATTTGAGGATTAAAGTTTTTTCTGATTTGATTATTGTTGTGTCCTGTAGCAGTAGCAGATAAATATTAATAAAATCTTTAAGTCCAATTCTGCTCACTTTACTCACGTGAGACCAAAGCAGTTACATGGGAGCCTCCCGTGAAATGCTGCACAAGCTCAGGACGCCGCTGCTGCCCCAGCAGACTCACACCACTGGGGAGCTCCCAACACTCCCCATCCTAGATACCACAGGGATGTCTGTGTTTCCACAGGAGGAGCAAAGCCAGGGGAAGGCTCCACGACAGAGCACAGGATGGGCTTGGCACCTGTGTCTCCTCGGAGCCGAAGTTTCGGAGAGTTGTGTTCTCCCCTGGCCCTTGCTGACCCCGGGAGAGCGAGGCTGACCTTGTCTTACACGCAGAAGTCTATTGCTATGGCTCCCCCGAGAGCACAAACCAGCTGCAAACTGCTGCAATGATTAACCCTTATGGGTTGTAGATGTAACATGGAGTCATGGTAATAAAGCTTTCACTGCATAACAGATCTCTGGCTTTGTAAATTGTTGCTCTTATCAGCTGCACTCTCGGATGTTATCCCTTTCCCGTGAAGCATGACTGCTGTGTTGCTCACTGGAAAGGCTACCAGATCTATAAAGTCTGTGAGATTTATTCAGTTGCTTTGGAGAGTAACACAGAGAATGCACTTTGTTTAAACTAAAAATGCAGTGTGTTAAAAAACCACCCTGAAATACATGTACAAAACAATAAATTCATTACAACCCAGAATGCCTGTACCAGGGCTGAATTCAGGAACACCAGAGTTGTTATCTAAGACGACCACGTTGTTCCATCAAGTCCAGACTCCTGTTTGTGGAATCAAAGTGTACCTAATGCTTTGTAAAAACGCAGACTTGTTGAGGCTGTGATGTACCTGGACAATTGGAGTCTTGCACTTTGGCTGGATGAAGAACTCTCGCAGCAATTGGCACTCACCTCCCCAAAACATAAGCAGTATGAACTCTCATTTTGTCATGTGCTTCAAATATCAAACCTGATTCTATGCTCTCCTATTTGGGTGGGAGCCAGTGCCAGTTTTGAGTGCATTTCAGCCCAGAATCCAAACTACAGGTCTGTGAATACAGCCTCAGAAACGTGATGCCTTTTATCTCGGCCTGCTTCCTACCCTCCAGCCCTCCCCTTGCCAAATCTATGGCCACATCAAGGCTGTGAGAGAAAAGGTGACCTTAACGTAAGCCATGGTATGATACGATCCGATCTGCTTTCGTCTGCAAAGAGCCAGAAACAGTATCTCAGAGAGATGGAAGCTGCTGTGTCACAAGGACTGTGGCTGCCCACAGTCGCTGTTTCCAGTATCCCACCAGCCCAGCACAGCAAAAAGGGTTTGTTCAACACCCCCACCCAGCCTGGGTGTTTTAGCATGGGACTGCCAGTCCTTGCTGTTCTCCTGTCTCTCTGCAGCTCAAGAGCTTGGGCAGACCCAGAGCATTGCAGAGCTGTCCACAGCTCCCCAGGGATGGGTTTCGTTTTTTAGATGGTTAAAACCAGCTGACAGCTTCAGGAATTAAGGAAAAAAAAAACAACCAACCCAACATATATATATATGCATATTTAGTATAAACAGTGGAAATGTATATTCAAATTAGAAACAAGCAAACTGTTAAAAAATTGTTTTTCTGAGGATGCTAAGGGGTGAGTTTTGGGAGGAGCATTCAGCTGTTGTAAAATAAAATTGTGAAGGGCCTTGCACTGTTTAGAAGTGTAGTAGACTGACAATCACCTGCTAAGTGCCAGTTGACTAAACATATATGGGAATATTTCTTCAGCTCAGGAGTGACAACAAGGAAGAAGGCTGCAGTGAAGATGGGTTTCCTTGTGAGGCTCCCTGGTGCTCAGAGGGTGCCACTGATAAGAGGTAAATTAACAACTTTCCTGCCTTGTCTCCCTCTCCATAGGCATGGAAGTGTTGGTGTCACTTAACACCAACAGCTGTAATAAAAATTAAAAAGTACTATCCAAAACCTTGGTTAGTGTCCAGAGACAAACCAGTTAAAAAGGCCCAAACTGGCAGAAACAGGGAGAGGCAATAACTTGTGTCCTGCCTGTGGCTGGTGAGGAGGAGGAGGCAGTAGCAGTGAGATCCAGCTGCCATGGGGCTGCCTCATTTCCCTGGGGTCTGCGTTGTGAAGCTGAGGAGGCCCCGTGTGCCCTTCCACATCTCATCTTTCCTCTGGCTGTCACTCCTATTGCCAAGGTAATGTTGCCCTGATACTTGATTAATCAAAGGGGGGAAAGAAGTAACAAATGTACTGGAATTATCTTGAGATTGTGTTGTTCTCTTGTGGGGTTTCTGTGTGAAGGGGGTATCTATTAACTCCCATTAATATCAAACCTCTACTATTAATAGGATTTGCATATGGAAAGGAAGAGAATTGACCTTTAAATTCATAAAATAAAGCAAATGTGAAAAAAAAATAGTTTTGGTTAAAAGCATTAGCGTGATGAAAAATACAAGAGCAAATACAGAGGCATCAGTATCTGGGCTTTCGTTAACACTAACGAGCAGATTATTGCAGGGGAAGCTTTGCATCATCAGGATGCATATTCCAGCCTCCATACTGATATATGGAACGTGAGGTTATCTTTGTAGGGCTCTTCTTGCTGAATATATTTTTCTCTTGTAAAATAGCCTCTTTTTAACTCCCATTGGGGACCTCCTTATAAATGAGGAGCTGGCTCTCGAGGGACTGGCCTGGCTAGAGAAGTGTGTTATTAAAAAACAACCCAAAACATATTAGAATACTAGGCAATATAATTACCTCATTTCTTTGGTGTTGTTTTTTTTTTTGTGGGGTGTGTGGTTGGTTTTTTCGTTGTTGTTGGTTTGGGTTTTTTTTAGAAAGTCCAAAAAATATAGCCAAGTTTTAATTAACCATATTCTCTGGATGTTTGAATTGTACAAGAATCAGAAAATGCTGTTGTATTTTAAAGGGATTACTCGCATCAATTTAAGGGTCTTCCTTTAATCTCCCATCTGCAGTCAGGTGTCACCACTCTAGCAAAGCAGCTAGGGTGGTGTGAGTTAAGTGATGTTTGCCCACAGAGCTGGGGCCCTGAGCTGCTCCTTAGAGGGGCAATTTCAGCCCATGAGTGGAAGGAACATGTTCATCTCCTCATCTCTTACACAGGAACAAACAGAATAGGTCCTCTGTGCCAAAACCGGCTAAATACACATTCAAAAAATATTATTGCTCCTAGTGATAAATATTGATTTACATGTGCTGAAAAGCTTCTGTTGCTTTCACAGCAAGGAGCCTCAAATATAATTAAATTAGCAGCGTTTTTACCACCATATTGCTTTTTGAGCCTGATTCTTGAGACACCAGTGTCCAGTGGGTTCTGGATCTTCAGCTTCGCTCTGCTCTTAGGTCCTGACCCATTTGTGTCTCAGCTTTCTGACACAGCCCTTTGTGAATCACTTTGAGATGCTCAGATCAAACTTGCTTCCAGTTCTAAGCAGTAGTAACCGGTATTTTGTGCTGTTTTGTTATGCAGCTCAGTCTATACATCTAGCTGTTTATTCTGATCCTGTTCTACCTCAGGCCTCTGCAGCAGGAAGAGGTGAAACCATTCGGGTCATTCCTCTCAGAGCTGGGCTAATGTCATCTGCTGAATACAGCTCTAAACATCTGAAGCTGGTGAAATTAAATAAAGTGTGAGCATCCTTTGGTCTATAGCTCTTTGCCTCTAAAATAATTACTCACGGTAACCTTAATGATAGTATATTAAGGAGGAAAAAAAAAAAAGAATTTAGTGTTAGGATGGAGCTCTGCCTGATATTAGAACAATTATGGAGCACATGCATCCACTCCGAACAGTGACCTTTTCATCACGTTGCAAAACATTAAAGGTTAAAGAATGTTTGAAAGGAAGTTAATACTTTTAAAACATTACGAAAAATGGCCATTCTTTCAAGACCTGACCAAAATCAGTGGAAGACTATAAGATGACTGTTTAGGCACATCCAATTGTAATTTAAGCAACTCATTACAGAAGGATATAAAGTATTTTACATTACCTGTTTTCTTTTAAAATTAGAAGGGCTTTCTCAGAGGAGAGATGAGATTTGATAGGAATAAATACCCAATGAAAGAAATCTGGTCTAAAGCTGGTTAATTGCAATTTTAAAAGTCACGTTTCCTTCTCTCCATTGTGTACAGATGACACGAGAACAAAGAGAGGGAATCAATGATGGTGTCAGATTTTCTTAGTTTCCACATTTCACCTGACCTGGCTGGTGCAGACCGGAGTCACACAGAGCTGTGGCACCGCTCCCGCCTCGGCGCTTCCCCCGCTCCCCGCCCGCGGGGGCACAAACCCACCTCGGCAGTAGAGCCCCGGCCGTCGTCGCGGAGCCGCTGCTGCCCCAAACGCAGCCGGGCGGGAGGGGGATGAGCGCACGGCTCGTTCTGACCGGTGCGAGGCCCGGCCCGGCCGAAACGCGTCCCGGAGGGCGAGAGCAGGAGCGCGGCCCCCCCTCCCTCGGAGCTGCCGCCGGAGGGGTGCGGGAGCAGCCGGGCCGCTCCGCTGCTCGGCCTCCCCGGGGGGCTCGAGGCCTGGCTGGTGGCTCGAGCAGCTAGGTTGTATCGTTATTATCGTGGTTTTTTTCCTCGGAGAAGGGGTGAGGGTGAAGGTTGCTGGGTGCCGGCCGCGGCAGGGCCCTCGGGCGCGGAGCCCCGCGGGGGAGCGCGGTTCAAACTCCGGCACATGGTCTGTCTGCGTCATCCGCGTCCTGTGCTCTTCGTACATCATAAATTTCCTCAAGCCCTTCTAAACAGTAGTTGCTGGGTATGCTGGGGAGCGAGGATTTACGGCCCGGCAGCCCCTCTATGTCTTTTTTAAATGCCCGTTGGCCGCCTGCCACGCCGTGGCCTACCGGCCTGCACAGTCTCAGCACCGACATCAAAGAGGCGCGGGCGGAGGGAGGCACGGACACGGGCAGGGAGGTCCGCGGGACGGGGCGGGGGCGGCCCCGCCGCCGGGAGCCGCTTGTGACCCCTCGGCCCGCAGCGCGTCCCCTCGGGCCCCGAGCGCTTCTCCGCGCAGGCAGAGCTCCGCGGGGCCGCCTGTCCCGCTTCTCTTTGCTCGGCGGTGGGGCTGGGAGCGTGCCCGCAGCCGGGGGAAGGTGCGTTATGGGTAGAGAACTTTCTTGGTTTTTTAAGCGAAACTTGCTTATCTTAGTACGATCGCTAAAAGAAACCCGCATGGCAAAGAAGATACTGTGACAAGATAGATTTTGCTCGGGGTTAGGCTTTAGCAACTTCCCATTTAATGAGGTTTTTTTTCCCGTTTTTCCTTTTTTTTTTTTTTAAAGTGTATCTCTGAACAACAAAAGCTTTATTGCCTTAAATCACAGGCGGTCTGCAAAGGAGCAGCTGTGTTAGCTGTGCAATGAAAACTTTCAGGTGATGCGAGAAAGAAGAGGGGAATCCCTTCCCCTAGATCCTCCAAATGCCTTTCAAATTAGCCAGCTCTGGGGCTCGCCGCCAGCCTCCACAGAGGCGTTCCCAAAGCCTGCAGCTAGTCAAACTTCGTATAGGTAAAATTAGCTAAACCCTTCTGCTAGCGCACACAGTAGCTTTTGTTGTCACATATGGTGGAGTTCCAGGATCTGTAACTATTTTTCATAAAGGATTTTCCTACTGCCCAACTGAATACATTACGCTACAGTAGCTCTGAATGGTATCGCTTATTTCCTTCAAAGCAGCGGCCGATTGTTTCTGCAGAGACCCCAAGACCTTGAAGTACTCTTTCAAGGGAGGGGAAAGAAAAAAAAAAAAAAAAAAAAGTGATAATTCAGCGGGACTGGTTCGCGACGATAGATACTAATTTAGCATCTCCAAAAAGTGCAGCCCCTGGGACAAGCTGCAAGTGCCGAGACTCGGGGCGGGCGCTGGCCGGGCCGACAGGGGCTCGCCAGCCCCGCGCTGGGCCCGGAGGGAGCTCGGCTGGGGCGAGGGGGAGCCCGAGCAGCTCGGGGGCCGCAGCCCTTCCCCGACGGAGGGGCAGCGCGAAACGCGACAGAACCTTTGGCCCAAATCACCCCTCGCGGGGACACGGACGGGGCCCGCCTCTCCCGGGGGGTAGCGCGGCAGCAGCATCCCGGCAGAGTCGGGGCTGAGGAGCCGCTATCGCCGCCCAAGTTTAATTCGCGAACTTGTTGGCACACGGCGGGAGGGCGGAGGCTGCTCTGCAGCCGGCGTGGGGCTGAGGGCTTCACCTCCGCGGGAGAGGAGCGGCCGCGGCCCGGCGCTGCAGGGAGAGGCGGACGGAGCTCCCGCAGCGGGCACCGCCACCGCCCGGCGCGGGGCGGTGCGGGTCGACTCGAGCTGCGCCTTCTCTGTCCCGGGGGTGCCGCGCTGAGGCCGCCCTGGGCCGGGGGGTTAATCGCAGCGCCCTGCGGCTTCTAGAGCCAAAGTTCTCCCCCAGCCACAGTGCTTAGAGTCGTTTTTTTGGGGGGGTACATCTCTGTTACCTGGGGTTAGGTGGGGAATGACTCAACTCCAGATGGAAGCGAATCGATTCGGACGGGATTACCTGTAGTTTAAAAGGAATGATTCAAAACGTTAGGGCACTGGGTGTGTTTACACTTTTCTGTCTGTGTCCCCCGTGCTCTTTCCGAAATGCCCGGTCCTGTTCGCAAGGACGCTGCTGTTCTAGTTCTGATTTTCTGGGGCTTGTTACATGTCAGAACTGTAAAAGTTCTCTGGACAATTTACAGACAAAACATCTGTTTCGTTAAAGTAAAGCTACTGCACTAAGACAAACAAACTTTGCTGCTGTGTAAATTCACTTACCCAAACAATTTACATTCAAGCAAAGATTTTAGCCCGAAGAAAAACTTTTATTCATTTGTATTTAGGAGGTTTGGGAATTCATAGGCATTTAAAATAATTTCGCTCTAATAAAGTCATGCGGATATTACAAAATGTCTTTGTCCTCTTCTCGGATGATTATTGCCGTTATAATGGTTATTGACAACGCTTTGTATTTTACCAAAGTGGAGTATCGTTTTCGGTCGCGGGCGGTGGGGTTTTTAAACAAACTTGTCGGATCCATATTCGTCTAGTCCAGCCTTAATGAAAACTGTTTCTTTGTTCTTCGCCGAGAGAAACCGAAGTAGTTTTCGCTCACTTTTTGCATTTCGATGGGGTGCCGCCGAAGCGCTGGGAAGGACAGAAGGCGGCAGCGGGCAGGGGGTGCCCGGCCCGGCTCGGTGCGGGCTGCCGCCTTCGGTCCCGGGCGACGCATCCGCGGTGCTCCCGGAGCTCACGGCTCCGCCCGCGCACGGCAGGGGCTGCCCTGGCACAGCCGCTGAGGCGCTGGAGCGCCCTGCCCCGCGTCTTCTGCCGGGGCTTGTGCGTGTGTGTCCCCCGCCCCCGGCAGCCTGGCCCTCGCCGGCCCGGCCCCGGGCGCGCCGCCTCCTCCTCCCTCGACAGTTCGCTCCTCGGTGCCTTGCAGCCGGCGCCTCGAAAGGCCCCAGCTCGCCGGTGCTCAGCCCTTCTCGCGTGTCCCGGGGACACTCGGCCGGGGAGGACCCTCTGGGTCCTGACCGACTCCTCTGCCCCGGTTGAAGGAGCGGAGGCGGCCGCCGGTGCTCGGGGCGAGCACCCAGGGACGGAGCGGTTCGCACACCGGGCTTGACCCCCCGGGAAAGCGATCAACCAGTGCTAACAATTAAGCCTGTGAGAGCATCTACACATGGGGACCTCGACGAGCGCTTCTCCCTTCCTTGTTTGCAATGAACAAGTGGTGAAACATCAACACGCTGCTCGGGAGAAAAGTAAGGTTAAAGCCCGTAACACGCTGTTCTCTATGAGGCAGCTGTTACAAGTTTAATAAACTTCCTCAGTGATCTTCCTGGCTCTTCCCATAACCAACAGTTCATTTCAGTGGTCCTTGCCTCAGCTCAGCCCTGCTGCCTCCTCTCGGACCGGGGTGGCGGGAGGGATTTCTTGGGAAACTGTTGGGAGTTTTCATGTAGAGGAATTAAATGAGCAGTGCAAATATACAACAAAGACGGGCACCAAACGGTGCACACTGATGAAATATAGAACACTCTTTGCTGATGGGAAGTTCAGGAATGATGGTTATCTAATTATGGGACTTGTAAATAATTAGTACCTTGCTTTAAAACTGCCGGGAAGAGCGACCTTAGTGCTGAGCCTCATGTGCTGAGTCTTTGTAGATGGAGTCTGTACAGTCATCGATTTTGTGCATTATGTTTGTGAATGTTACACTTAATAAAATTACTGGTTCTGCCTCTCTGAAATAGACTGTGACCCCCAAAGAAGCTGATGCACAAGGAGTCTGCATTTCCCTCTGTAACTCGTCAGATAGAAAGTTCAATAGATTTTTTTTTTCCTTCCTTCAAAACTGGATATAGTTAACAACCAAATTATTCCACAATTTCCTGAGCGTTTTGGCACCAAGAGTTGTGATGAATGTGTAGGTGCAGTGTATGTGTCTGTGTGCACGTATGTCTGCTGCCTCTCTCTCACACACGCACACGAGAGTTATTATTTCTAATTGCACTGAGAAAGTCCCTCCAATTACTGTTTACGGAAAGTTTAACTTCTTTGCTTTTTCATTCCCCCCAGTCCCACCTCGATGCTCTGTTACAAACCCATTACCTTCCGCTGCTAGCGCTTGTGGCCCGCCCTTTGAAAAGCAAGGTAAGCGTGGTTAGACAGACCTCGCCGTGCAGCAGGGCTGCTGATGTTCTCGTAAATGTTTATTTTAGTGACACCGTTCAGCTGCTGAGGTTGCAACCTGCCAGCATCTTCCACGCAGGCTGTACTTCTGCGCGCGAGAGAGCCAGCCCTGCTAGGGGATCTGTTAAAACACACACGCCTCTAAATTCATAAATACATACATGCGGGTGAGTGTAAGAGGGAGAAGAGGACGAAGCCGAGCCTGCCCAGCTGACGAAGGCAGGCAGGCGGGAGCGCACCCACCGCGCCGCCGCGGAGAGCCCCGGCCCCGCTCCGCGCCCTGCGCCGGGCACGCCGGGCGAGGAGGCTGCGCTGCATCGTGCGGGTGATGTGCAATATAAAGCTAGGGAAAGATGAGCAGTTTTAGACACTGAGGGACGTGGAAGAAAAAAAAAAAAAAAAAAGTTACTGCAACTTGCAAACCGCCCAAAATTAGCGATTGGCCGCTGCTGCGTTTCCTCGGGATCCGCCGCAGCCAACAGATGAAGGAGCAGAATCATTCCTGGCGGTTTTGGAGAGGACTCTCGCCCTTACAGGAGCGAAATGACTAAACACGCTTTCTCGTTTTTACTTTGCTGTAGTTTTCCGGGCGGTTTATCAGCGCCTGGCGGCAGGCTAACCTTCCCCGGGCTCTGCGCGGCCGGGTAGGAACAAAGCCGGCCCGGCGTTCCCGGCTCCACGCACTCTCAGCCGAGCCTCCCAAAGTTTGTTTCGGTCTCTCCGCTCGGAGAAATCCTCTACGTCGCGCAGCGCCCGCCGGCTCGGCCACCAGCCCTCTAACCCCAAGTTCACCCGGGCTCGGTGATTAATTCGCTCCCGGCGCAGCCGTCCCCCCGCGGAGCCGGGCGGAGCGCGGAGGGCGCCCCGGCCCCCTCCTGCCCCCGGCCGGCCGCGTCGCTCGGCGGAGCGGGGGTGTGGATGGATTGTTTCGGTTTTCTGTTTCCTAATTCCTACTTCAAGGGGGAGGAGGGAGAGAGGAAGAAGGAGTTATTAATCGCAGCCTAAACCCTCTCCGTTCGCCGAGGCTGTCTAACATTTGTAAATACTTATGCTGCGGCTGGTCCCCTCCTTCCCGGTTAAGTTGTTTAGTATGTTGGTTATTTGTACCGAATCCCGGTCTGCGTTGCGTCTGCCGTGTTGTCGTTGCAATGTGCAGCCGGGGTGACACTGATGGATGCGCCAATGGTGAGACGGACAGATGTTAGGGCGGATCTAGCGGCATGCACCGCCACGCCGCCCGCCCGCCCGCACAGCGCTGCCCGCACAGCGCTGCCCGCCGCGCCGAGCCCCGCGCCCCGTCCTGCCGCAAGCGCGCCGCCCCGCACACCCACACCCACACCCACACACGCAGAGGGGCTTTTTGGGGGGGGGGGGGGCGAGCGGGGAACGTCTTGGTGTCGTCTCTTAAGTAGATCTGATCGCTTCTTCTGTGAGCAGATCCTGTAACAGTGAGGAGCAACCAGCGAGTATCAATGAGATGGAACTGAGCGAATTTGGCAGCACAAGCGGCAATTGACAACTCACCATTTTCTCGTTCGCAAGAAACGTTTCGTTTCCCCACAACAGTAGCAATTTCCCGGGGACTTTAGGCGACTGCGATTTTTTTTTTTTATTATTATTATTATTTTTTTAATCCTTAAAGATCAGCTCAGGAAAAAAAAAAAAAAAAAGAGGCAACTCATAACAATAATCATCCCCCCCCAAAAAAACCTCTCCCAAACCTTCTCCACCCTTCACGTAAAGTGTTTGAATTTCCTGCAACTTGGAAAGGAAAGCGAGAGGCAGCGAGCGGCTCGGCGGCTTTATAAGATGTGAAGACACAACAACATCTGCACTTAGTCAGGTATTTGGAATTATCCCAAATCTCGGAAGAATGGGGGCGAGTGGAGATTTTTTTTGATCTTACCGTAAAAGAAAAAAAAACCCTAAAAAAACCCGACAAAACCGCCACCAAAAAGAGAGAGCGAGGAAAAAAAAGAATTAATAAATAAAGCCCCGCAAAGAGGGCAGGGGAGGGAAAAGTGATCTTCCCCCGAAGAGCCGGGCGCGCGCGGGGCGCGGGAGTGCGCGGGCGCTGCCCGCTCCCCGGCCGGCGNGTGAACTTAAAAAAAAAAAAAATCGCTACTGTTTTTTTGTTGTTTGGGGTTTTTTTCCCCCTTTTCACTCCTCCGGAGCCCAGGCGGCCCCGGCGGCGCGGTGGTACCGGTGCCGGTCCCGTTGCGGGGCTGGGGCCGCCGCGTCCGGGCGCGCGGTGCGGCAGAGGCGGGAGGCCG
>VYZU01056845.1:107500-137187 GCA_013401355.1 Ceyx cyanopectus | reverse complement strand
CTGCATATTATCTTATCTAGGAAATACTTTAGTATCATTTACTAAACAATCTACCTCAGGTGTTTGAGGCTGAATTTTAATATTTTTTTTTCTCTTCCGTGTGGTGGTTTGGTTGTTTTTTTGTTTTTTTTTTAAAAATTTAGTTACGCCCAAATTGTGGTTTATCAGCCTTAAGTTAAAAATGAAAGGTGAATACAGTATCTTGTATTTGGTAACAATGATATGGACTGGTACATCCAGACAGATAATATGCAGTTGTAATTAGACTGAATAGACAGGCATTCATTTTTAAATTCTTTGACACATGCATAAAATAGTCATATAATAAGATAAGATGACAATTTTATGTTAGGTTGATAAAGTGTCCCGATACATGCATTTAAATGTCTGTAAGCCTTTTTTATCCAGACAGATTAATTCTAGTTTCCAGCATTTGCAGTTAGACATTAAATTAATTTTAAAAATCCCACTAAACAATGGATACGTTGTTTGGTTTTGGTTTTTTTTTGTATGTGAGTGTGTTGTTACCTAAAGCAAGAGGATTGGAAAAATTTATGCAATTGATTTTTCTTGATTTCAGCATGTTAAAAAAAAAAAAGCATGAAAATTGGCTCTAAGGATTTAAAGAGAGTCCGTGAGAGACTGTACTGTAGTTTTCTTAAGTATAATAGTGCAGAATGGAATGTTGTCAGAGCTTGAAATTGTTTTCAAATAAACAACTGTTAAGAGTTGAAATAAGTAGGGCTTAATTTCAGAGGCTGCAAGATGCATCCTACTGGATTTTCCTGTGTTTTTTGAGGCTGAAAGATATTTTGGTCCTCTCAGTAGAGAGCCAGTCTGCAGGATTGAACCGCTTCTCGTTGCACGCATCAACTTTCAGCATTTTCTGAGAAATATCTCAAAGGTTTGGGGTTGTGGTATTTTTAATCCCCCCCGGGGGGTGTGGAGGGAGCATGGAGAAGGAGTTCTCAGAAGATGGTAGAATATCTGGAAGCTCCTTGCCAATGCCAGTGCCATTGCCAAGCTTCTTCGGGCAGTAAAGGTGCAACCCTTCAAGAATAATCCAAGTTCGTATGTTCGACTTAATTATAAATTATTAATTACTTCTGTCAGGACACATGTTATTAATTATGACTCTCTTTCCTTCATTCAGAACAGCTGTTGGGAATCATGTTAAGTTCACTGTAGTTGTTGGTGTGGGAGTTTACCAAGGAAGAGCTCTCCATTCCCAGCCTGCTTTACCTTTACCTCCCATCCTTTTCATCCTGGGCATTGCCCTTCAGTGCCTGAGCAGAACTTGACAGCGCTTGGAATAAAGACAAGTTTGGAAGGGGTTCAGTGTGCTCACAATTAGCTGATGTTTTTAAGGAGGTGGGTTTTAGGTCCAGTCTGTTAATAATTCTGGGTTTAGTAAGACTGGATGGTGGTGGGGAGGTGAAAAGACCAAGCCTAGAGAGGGGGACGCAAGGCAGTTCTCGTGCCCTTCTGCCAAACTCCCACCAAACTTCCTCCATTAGCATAGAGGAGAGAGAGCTGTTTTATTATTCGTTTGGAATGATTCAAATTCATTTACTTTTGATATTTCCATCATTAAATTGAGCCCTCTGTTTCAGTTTCTTATGTGTTCTTTGCGGAATGCATGTTGCATAAAATAGGCAATTTTTAATGAACAATTTAATGTAAATGGGTTCTGAATTTAAATTAATATTAATGAAGCTTTGAGTGAATTTATTTTGCATACGTAAAGGCTTGTAACTCTTTCACCCATACACTCTTGTCTTTATGTACTAACTCATTGCTTAGGTGAATTGGCTAGTTTCCATATCTCGTGATTAAAAAACTTTAATGGATTTTATATGGATATTTGTGCTAGTGCAGCTTTACACAGGTTAGTATATCTCTTGATGTACCTGCCTTTATAATCAGATTTTTTTGTAGTTAACATTTTACTGTCTTACCCCAGCGTTTCTATATCTTTCTGCTTTGGTTTCGCCTTTATGCTTAGAGGAGAAATTATTCCAACAATAGTCACCACAGTCAAGATGTTTTCTTTCTTTGGCTTACCTCTAATGCATTATGTATTTAGGAATGATGGGATGTTCTATAATTAATTCTGTTAGATGTAATTGCTATAATCACTTTGATGCTACACATAATAAAAGTAATATGGTAAGCATACGAAAAAAATATAAACACCTTATTGTAACACTTTATGTAAAATTCTTTGAAAAAACCTCGTTTCGAGCGGAACCTCCGCTTCCGTGTTTTGCCAGAGCTAATATTGATTTTATTCTTTGGTAAAAGGGATGGATTTTAGCTATTGGAAAGCTTTTGAGTGGCAGGTTGCCTCGATAGGCACGCGCCCGTGTCTGTGACCGCGCTGTTAGGGACGTAGTTCATTAAGAAGCCAGACTCCAGCCTTGTTACGAGGGACACCTCAGGATCATCCCAGACCTCTCCAAATGAGACCAACTTTGTATCAAAAACCAGTACGTAGAGCTACTGCAGGAATGGAGTTGTACAGAGGAAAGCTGCTTTGTAGTGCCAAATTATGGGAAATAGAAAATGCATGAAAGGTAGTAGGTAACCAGAGAGGGAGTTTGTCAGGCAGAGTCCCAACTGGGGGAAAAAAAAAAAGACTATACAAAGTGATCCCTCCACCCCCCCCCTTTTTTTTTTTCCTTTTTTTTCTCCCACTTTTTTTTTAATCAAGTAGCTTTGAGTTATTGTTTGCATACACAGGTTTTGTTAGAGAGGAAATGTAAAAAATCTGTGCGAAGAGTTCAGCTTTGTAGCTGATATCCGTGATTCTGTAACAACACAAAATATATGTTGTTGTGGCCATAGCTCTTAATGAGTAGCACACCATACTACAAAGGTCGCTCGGTTTTATGGTCCAGCTTTGTGTATGAATTTGTACCTTCCCCCCCCCCCAAAAAAATTATATTTAACTCTCCTGTATTTTCTAAGCAGTTGAGCGTGCAAACCTGTGGTGAAAAGGCGAGCTAGACACGAGCTGAGCAAAATCCGTGTGGTGTGGACAAAGACAAGGGGTTTATTTTCTCTTTTTTTGCTAGCCTTATTTTCAAATAATGCACAGGCTGTGCGTGGAGAGCAGAAGTATTACAGTTAACTTCTGTAAGCTGAACAAACAAACCCCGACCAACCTCTCTCGGAGTGGATTGTTCTGGGGAAGAAGAGAGCAGGGTGCTGTTGCTGACTATCTGTGCGACTGGGCTCGGTGCCTGCAGCCCTTTTCCTGCTAGGTCAAGCCTGTTGCTCGAGGGCCAGAGCTCAGCAGGGGCCTCCTGGAGGCTTGGCGAGGCTGCTGAAGACTGGCAGCCATCAGTCATCCATCTGTGACACAGAGTCTGTTTTTGATGGCAGGGATGATAAAAGGCCTGGGAACTGTATAGGCCCTTGTAATCAGGGCCAGTGCTGACATCCTTCTCAACTTTGACAGCTTCTTCCTTTTCTCTCTTCACCGCCAAGACTCTCTCAACTGGANAGGGGGAGTGTTTCTTTTGGTTTGTGGGTTGGGCAGGTGTGAGAGGAAGTCTGGTAGGGTTTTTTTATTTTATTTTATTTTTTTATTTTTTTATTTTTTTTTCGTACTGTAGGCCTGTTGCTAATTAATGTTCCTCCATAAGATTCTGTCGGAGTTGAGTAATGTTTTTGATCTTTATGCCTGATAACTGCATACTTAATGAGATTTCAAAGCTGTGAGTGCAGCTCCCTACAATTATTGACAGATGCCTTTTCTTTGCCATTGGGTTCAGCTTCATAAATCCTCCTGCAGTAATGAGGTTCAGAAGTGCCACCCTGCCAGTGAGCTAATGAAAGAGGGGGGGAGGGAGGGAACAGCTCATGCCTGCCTGACACATTTTTTTCCTTTAAAATTTACTATGCAGATGTCAAGCTGTGGGACGATTACTTCAAACATGCTAATTTTTATCTTGCTTTTGTGTCAAGCCTGCATGCCATTCCCCCCCCCCCCCCAATAATAAATAAAAATAGAAACCTCAACCTATTTAAATTTTATCATGGATCATAACTATTGAAGACTTTGATGTATGTGTGTTCTTTTGCAATTTCCAGTCAGCGGAGCAGTTTTTTGAAATCTGAAGGGCAGAGAGAGGATAAAAAAGAAGGAAAAGGCAGGAGGGAGGGGATGGGGGACGGGGTGGGGGGGGAGCAGAGAAGCTGCCCGTCGTCCTGCCCTAACCGTGCACTTGAAACAGCGGAGATTTCATTTTCGAGTTCTGAAACTAAATCCTGGTGGAGAATATCCGCACCGTGCCAAACAGTCGATTTCCTTTTCAGCAGAGCCATACATCACTGACCCACCCTTCCCTCCCGACAGAATGACATGTGTCATTTATCACACGGGCCCTGCCAGGCCGGGGGAGGGGGACAGGGGGACTCGGGGGGGGGCTCCCGTTCCAGCTCTGCTGGCTGCGCCCCTCCGCACAGCCCGGCTGCGGCTGCGGCTGCGGCTGCGGCAGCGCCGGCCGGGGAGAGGAGGAGGAGAGAGGAGAGAGGAGAGAGCGCCTGTGCTGCTGGGGGGGACTGGCAGAGTGACTGAAGAGGTTATGTTCCTTCGTATTATCTGCTAAGTCGTCTTGTTCAACTCCCGGAAGATTATTTTTTTTTTCCATCCTATTTTCTCTCACTCTCTTATTTCCCTCCTTTTTAATTTTTTTTTCCTCTTCTGCCTGTATTTTTTCTTTTTTTCCTCTTATTTTTTTCCTTTTTTCCTGCCTCTTCTTTCCCCCCCCCTTTTTTTTCCCCTTCGTCTTTTCCCGCTTTTTTTTGTCCATTTTTCTTCTTTTTTTCCATACNGAGAGAGCGCCTGTGCTGCTGGGGGGGACTGGCAGAGTGACTGAAGAGGTTATGTTCCTTCGTATTATCTGCTAAGTCGTCTTGTTCAACTCCCGGAAGATTATTTTTTTTTTCCATCCTATTTTCTCTCACTCTCTTATTTCCCTCCTTTTTAATTTTTTTTTCCTCTTCTGCCTGTATTTTTTCTTTTTTTCCTCTTATTTTTTTCCTTTTTTCCTGCCTCTTCTTTCCCCCCCCCTTTTTTTCCCCCTCCTTGTCTTCTTTTCTCCCCTCCTGCATCTTCCCTCTTCTTCTTTTCCCCCTCTTTTTTATCTTTTCCCTCCTCTTTCTTCTGTTTTCCTTCGTCTGTTCCCTCTTTCTTTCCTTCTTTCTTTCCTTCGTCTTTTCCCTCTTTTTTTTCCTTCGTCTTTTCCCGCTTTTTTTCCCTTCGTCTTTTCCCGCTTTTTTTCCCCTTTGTCTTTTCCCGCTTTTTTTTCCCCTTCGTCTTTTCCCGCTTTTTTTCCCTTCGTCTTTTCCCGCTTTTTTTTGTCCATTTTTCTTCTTTTTTTCCATACTTATTCCTTCTTCCTCCATTTTTTTTTCTTCTTTTCCCATTTTTTTTCTTCCCCTTTTTTCTTCTTTTTTTTTTTTCTTTTTTTTTTCTTCTTTTTTTTTCCCCCCTGTGTAAGTTTGGCACTTGGGACAAACTGCCTGACACGTATCATTCAAGCAGCACCAGCTTGCTGGGGGTTGTGTAAATGAATCTGGGAGCTCTTGGTTTCACATGATTCAAACGTGCATTATTGAAGATGGATGTTCCTTAAAAAAAGATTGATGATGGATATCAGGCTTATAGTACCATTTATCATTTTGAATATTATTTAGACTTGCCGTGTAAAGCTGTAACTTGAGAGTTGGATGAGCTGGGACAGAATGGAGGCCTCGGTGTGCATGTTGTGATTGATGGCTTTGCTTTCTCATTGTTTGTTACCAGATACTAGCCAGTCATTACAGGAGTGCCTTACAATTGTTTTAGAGGCTGGATTTCCCTGTGTGTGTCTGTACAACAGACGGACAGACACGGAGTTGGGTTTTTAGTGAGAGCATTTCACTAATTGTAAAGAATTCAGCCCAAGCTGTAGCCCGGGCAAGGCCACTGGCAGGTGTGCAGAGCCATGCCATATGTAGCACTAAGCTCAAAGCTGGGCTGTAGCTGTTCCAGCATTGCCAACTCCAGTATGAAGATGTGCTTGTGAACAGCTTAACACGCTCCAGCTTCACCTGGCTGACAGGTTGCAGTTTGGTACCATAATGGCAAGGATGACAGAGTTCTAGAACGTGATTGTTTCAGAGGTTAAGTTTTTCTTTTCTCCCCACTGTCTTCACCCGATGTTGTAAATCTTTTGAGTGTCGACTGCCCAGGACACTCCTGGAGGTGGACAACCTGTCCGTGGAAATAGCAAGGGCAACCCCTTCCCTTTTTGAAGCACTGTTGCTGGAACCAGGACACCCCCACCTGCTGGAAGAATTAAGGCAGCAGCTTTTTCTAGGGCTGTCGGGTCGTATCTTGGAAGCACAGGCAGGAACTACCAGGAGATAGACACTCCAGCAGTAGGCAGTGCCAACGCTCAAGCCATGGGGTGTTGGTGCACAAACATCTCTTGGCAAGTGCTATACTCAGCCCAGTTAAACTTTGAGTTGACCAACTATTGAATGTTTCTCACCCGGCAAATTGTGCAAAAGTCAAAACGACTGACAGAAATGGGAGGTGAAATGAGACCAGAATGACTTTTTTTTTTTTAATCAGTATTGAATCAGCCCAGGTAGATGGTTGTTTTGAAACGCTGATCAGCACATGAACTTTTTATTTGTGAGATGCCCTCCTAGGAAGAGGGAATTCTAGCAATATCTAAGAAACAATGCACAGCATTTTGGTTAGAAGATGTTTGGCAGAGTTTTTGTGTTGATGGTGACTTGATAGGAGTTTTACAGGAGCGAGTGTTTCAGAAATCTAGTGTTTGCTATTCCTTCTACAAAGCCAGTGTAGTTTGCTTTCAGTATGCTCCCTTGGTTGCCAGAAGTAAGGAGAATTCAAGTTTGTGCACTTGATTCAAGTCCAGCATCATGAGGAAACCCTGAGAAAACATAGTGTTTTCTATAAAGCCTTCAACAGTAGAAGGTAAAACTTTGATCTCCTACCCCTGCACTTGTGTAACACAGTAGGTAATTGAAGTACAAGTGCCAATTTGCTGGAACAATTGTAAACACACCTTGATACAAATGGCATCGTTGCATTCTTACTGATTAGAAAACTTTGCTATTAATAGACACAAAGTCCATTTCAGGTATAATTGGTAAGGAGCTGAGTGCACTCATGGGAAGAAACCTTGTTTTGTTTTTTTGTTCGCTTTTATTCTTATCCCTTTTCTCAGTTTTATAGCTGGAGACATGATTTATTGCAGCCATCCATCTTTGGGGCTCATCCATCACATCCTGGTTGCTAGGCAATCATGGCAGCAGCTGTTTGCTTTGAATCAGACAGAAAAGTTGTCAATCATCAAAGGCAGGTGAATAGCATTAGAAACACGCTATTGTCAGACGGAATAATTAATCAAAGAGAGAAAAGATAATTAAAAAGATATGACCCTTGCAAGTACTTGCTCTGGGTTGCCTGGAAAAAAGAAAAACTGCCTGGTCTTTTCTAGACACTTAAGCAGCTGAGGGCTGATAAAATATGCACTCTGCAGTGCATAGTTTTTAATTAATTGAAAAAGGTTCAACATTCAAAGACGATGCTGGAGAAAAGTCTGATTATGAGCAGAAGTAATATTTATTGTTTGCATGAAAGGCTTGACATGGAGTTCTAACTTTCTGTCACAAATCTCCTGCATGCTTGCACTAAGCCTCTTTCAGCTGTACTATCTTCACTGGCAGTTACTAGAGTGTGCCGTTAGTCCATCCAAGCGAGGGTCCTGCAGCTTTTATCCAGCCTTTTCATTCTGGGCCACCTTTTCAGTGTATTGTCTCGTCCTCTGTGCTGGAAGCAGCTCTCTGAGTTGCACTAGCTCTGCCATCAGCAGGCAGGCGAAACTTGATGAGTCCGCTGTGGTGCGTAGGGAAGATGTTGAGGCAGTACCTATCTCATTTCCAATCAGCCTGTGGATAACAGGCTCTTCTGAGCTGATTTCTGAACCTGCTTTTCCAGCAATACTATTTCTTTTCAGCTGGAGTGATAAAAAGGATGCTACAAAAAGCCAGTTTCCAACTCCTCAGAGTTTGGATGCCCCGGTTGGAGATGCAGCATAGCACGTCCCAGCACAAGCACACGCAGGACTGCACTTGAGCGTAGAGCAGCACTGACCAGCACAGCTGGAGACAGCTCATGGTGCCACCAGTCTGTTGAGACTGGTTTGAGCTCTACAGTCTGAAGCTATAATATAGTAAACCATCTTTGTGAGAATTCAACATCATAGTGTTGATTATTGGGCAAAGTACTCAAAGTACTCGTGTAGTCCAGAAAACCCAACTTTGACTTTTGTTCATGCTTAGAAGGTAAAACGTCTGTGGACGTTCTGAGAGAACAATCAGGAGAACTTAAGTATGATGATTGCATTATTAGAGTTTCTTTCCAAAAACAAAAATAAGTTTGTAAAGAGTGAAGCAGAGGTGACTGCCACCTGTCCTCTCTTGATGTTTATTTTCACTGAGTTCATATTTCCTCTACCCAGTTTTCTAGAATCGGACAAAAAAACTTCAAATCTGTGCTGCCAGGAGAACAAACCCACTTTTTTCAGTGTCAAACCCACATTAGTAGTGTTGATTATCAGCAGGATTTGTGAGGATATAAGCTTTGAAATATTGGGAATTAAAACTGCAGGATGAAAATCTTGGGCACCGTTATTGCACACCCCGTCCCTTTCACATTGGCTAAATCCTTGGATTATTCTTTGCAGCAGTGTGTCAAAAGCAGCTCCTCTGCTAATTGTGTGTAGCCTGTAGCACATTTTCTGCTCTTGCACCCTGTTTTACTTGTAATCATTCCAGTGTTTGCTCAGAGGAGGAGAGAACATCACTAGGAAGGAAGCCGGGTGCCATCTGAGCGCTGGCTATGACACTGCTGCGTGGAGCTGCTTGTCTCCCCGCTTGGTAGCAGGAAAGTTAGCTTGGATGACTTGGAGGAATCTGTAGCCTCAATTAAAATTTCATATTAGTGATTCCTCGTCAAAATTTGGGTGAGAGGTGATAAAATCTCTCAGAAGGAAAGTGGTTCATACTAGCATTAGCTTCAGAAACGTCTGGAGTCAGCACCACCCGTAGCTAATAGCACAGCACTTTCATATAAAGTTAGGATGTTGTCTAGAGTTGCTAGAACAGCCCTTATTTATTTATTTAAAAAAATAATTTTCCCCCTCTATGTAATAATAATTCAGTTTGATGTGTTACTGGTGTGTTTTGGTTGGGTTTTTTTTGGCATAGACGTGTAGGCTCTGCACATGTAGAAGGCCAGTGGGTCTGTGTTTCTGTGTGGGTATGCAGCACTGTCTCTGGCATCTTTTTGTGTATTAAATAAATGTAGGATAGCCATGTCTGCATTTGAGGTGACATGTTTATGGCTAAGAGCCCTTTCCTCCTTTACTGGGAAATGGATTTGTCTCCTTTTCACATATCAACACCTCTGATACCTTTTCAAGTATTTGCTGTATTTCAGATCTGCTGATCACGGTTTTATTTACTGATGGGGGAACTGTGGCAGTGGCTCCCTAATGGAGGGATATATAGTGCTGACATCAAGAAAATGTTGGATAGGAGACATATGGATAGATGGCTGCATGTTGGAATACAGGCAGCTATTGTTTAGCCTGGTAGTGATTTCTTAGCAGATTATAGGCAAAAGGTCCCCCTGATAATCTGTTTCCCTCTGCTCATCATATTGAGGTGCATCTTTTCCCTGTTATTTTTCCCAGTCTTTTTTCCCTGCATGATGCTTAGG
This sequence comes from Ceyx cyanopectus, assembly GCA_013401355.1. Classification (NCBI taxonomy): domain Eukaryota; kingdom Metazoa; phylum Chordata; class Aves; order Coraciiformes; family Alcedinidae; genus Ceyx; species Ceyx cyanopectus. The sequence continues at coordinate 127,376 of VYZU01056845.1, read as the reverse complement.
AAAGCCAGAATAGCTATTGCCCACTTGCAGTATTTATTGATTCACAGGTGAAAGAGGTTGGACCCTATGAAAGGATTGTTTTTTTTCTCCCAGCCCCTTCCTCATCTGTCCCCAAATGCAAGTTTGCTTTGCACTCCTATAAAGAAAACTGCTTGTGAAGTGAAAATACTGAACATGCTAAAGCTAGCTTGCCTCTTTGTCCACGTGAAATGAAAACTGGACAGAACCCCTTAAACATTACCACCGTAACCGACAGCAAACTGGTTTTGCTTTGATCTAACTTGAATGTGTTAAGTAGAATGTAGTAGCTCAGAAGGAGCCACCAAGTTACATTATATTTGTATACTGAGAAAAAAATATCTTGAGGAGATACATATAACATGCTTGGCTGAACTATGTCCTATGCTTGGCTGAACTGAATAAGCGTGTAACACTCCCCCCCACCCCTCCCAGTACATGCACTTGCATATTCCAGTCTCTTCCACTGCAGCTATCTGACAGTCTTCAGCTTTGTTGTCCTCACTGTAAGAGATCCAGGGTATTTCTCACTGTTTTTAGAGAGCGCTATCTCTTTAAAGGATTGTGAATATGTTTCCTTCTGAAAAGTTCTGATATGAGTGCGTTTTTATTCCACATTTTTAAGGTTAGTTGCCCTTTTTATTCCTCTCGGTGTAGCTTGCTGTTCCATCTTTTATATGCAGAGTGATTTTTAGGTTTCAGCCTTACAAGCGGGTGCAGTGGAACAGAAATTTTTCTTATCTCCTGTTTTCAGTTTGTCAGCAGTGTGCTTAAGGAAGACCTTCTGCAAGCTAAGCCTGAAGCTTGGAACATGTTCTGGTGTTCTCTAAGAGAACATCATCCTTCAGTGTCTGAGCCACACTGCAGTGAATGTGTGACATACGTTTGGTTGTGCTTACTCCTATGGTGTAAAATACGTTATCCAGAATAGTATGAAAAGTGTTATCCAGTGTATTTTCTAGGATACCTTTCCAGACATGCCAGGGGTAAAAGATAATGGGCTTACTCTCAGAGGTGCAAGATGATGAACTCATGTCACCTGATAATCCAGGAGCAGAGCCAGATGGCCTTGAAGATAGAGAATCATCAGATACAAGCCATCAGGCAGGGTACTACTTTCACTCTAATACCTAGGCTAATTGTGTAGAAATGAGCAGAAGTGGCAACGACTTCAGGAGAAGGGAAAGATTTGTGCCATGGAGAGCGAAAGACTGATAGGTAGAGATCTGAGACACTCTGTGGTCTCCAAAATAGAAATATATGAATTAATATATTGCTCTCATTCACTTAGGTTCCAAATCCCATATTCAGTGTGTTGTTTGAGAGTGAACTGTATGCTTTGCTTTATAATTAACCCCCGAATCCCCTCGCAGTTGCCACATGGATTTAATTAGATAGGTTGTACATATTTTAGTGACTGCCTTAACATTAGGAGTAACGTGGAGAGACGTAAACTAGGTGGAGTAGCTGGGTTGGACTTGTTGCAAATTTTACTGAGAGAATACTTGAATAGTAGAAGGTAGAATGTGAAATAGGAAAGACAGTGTGTGAGTGTTTTTTTATACACTGAAATGTATCATTTACCCAGGATACCTTGTCTTCCTTTGTTTTTGCTCAGGGCCTGCAATAAAATGCTTCCTATCTATATTAGTTAGCAAATACTCCAATGTAATATATGAGAACAGCAGTGCATAATTTCCTCACGCTTACATGTTTTCTGTATAAAATATTCCAGGAGCAGTGAAATCTTGCTGTGTGATTGTGTTTCGTTTTGCCATGGTTAGCTGAATAAGCAGTAGGACAAGCAAGCAGCAAGCTGAATGGAAGAAAAGGAAATAAAATTTTACAGCACATTCTTGTTGTAGGAGTGCGCAACACAAAACTGTGTGACTCAAAACACTCAATCTGGTCTTCATGATTAAGCAATAAACAAATTGCAGAACAAAGTTATCATCCTTTTGAAACTTGTGCTCAGTCATGAAAAAGCCAAGTATTTAACATTCTCAAAAGAAAATCTCTTATGTTACTCGATGTTCACTGCTCGTGATTTTTAGTTCACAAAACAATTTGTTTGCATTAGGGTAAAATGATTTTTTTTTTCTTTCGTAGACACTACACACATTTTTCCAACTTGGTTTACTGAATGTTGATAAAAGGAAAGAAAACAGTTAGAATTGGTGATAAAATGACTGGAGTACTTTGTTGTCAGGACTGGAAGGATATACTTGCATTAAGCTCTCAACTTTACCTAAAGTGGTTTGGTTACATTGCCTGAGTAGAAGTGTCTTTGGTGTGTTGCATACTTGCGTCACACCTGACATAATGGAGAACAGCAAGAATGCAACCTGCTGTTAATAATCAAATTAACACCTGGAATACCCCACATTTTGCTCCTTATATCCAGCAGACATGTCCCTGTGTGTTTGTTGTTGGGCTTTTGTGTGCGTGTGTGTTAAAAACCATGAGTGTGTAATGATCACTGAAGTCTGTCAGATCACTGATGTGCTCTGTACTCTCCAGATATGACCTCCCCAAAAACTTCAAAATGGCAGTTGCTGAACCTAAAGAGTTTTCATTCTTATAATTGGAATCTTGGATATGTTCCATGGGGGATACACCTTCACTGAGAAAGCAGGCATTCGATTCTTCCTTGAGTGCACAACAGTTTATCTGGATGGTGTTGGTACCGGTCTTTGGTGTGAATAAGGAGCTGAGGACCAGATAGGCTCCTGAGGGATGTATTTATCAGAGTACAGAAGGGGCTTTCCACTCCCCTTTCCCTTCTATGCCCATGCCCTCAGCTCTTTGGGCTGGTGTGAGCCTGGTGCTGGATCACTGAGTGGCTGGAGCAGGCCCTGAGGAGGGCAGTGAAGCTGGTGAGGGCTCTGAAAAGCCAGGCTGAGGGAGCTGGGGTTGTTTAGTCTAGAGAAGAGGAGGTTGAGAGGAGACCTTATTGCTCTCTACAAATACTTAAAAGGAGGTTGGTGTTGGTCTCTTCTCCCAATTTACTAATGACAGAACAAGAGGAAATGGCCTCGTTGAGTCAGGGAAGGTTTAGATCAGGTATTAGGAAGAAATTCTTTGGCGAGAGAGCGGTGAGGCGCTGAGTGGTGAGGCTCTGGAACAGGCCGCCCAGGGAGCTGGTGAACTCACCATCTCTGGAGGGGTTTAAAAATGATGTAGCACTTGAAGCTGTGGTCTAATGAAGCTATGGTTCTAGTTGGGATGAAGGTTGGACTTGATCCCAGAGTTCCTTTCCAATCATAATGATTCTGTGATTCCATGGGGAGGAGCACTGATGTGTTACTACACAGGCCTCTTGTCCTCATCACTGCTCCGTCCAGCCCATGGGGGGAAGGATTTTCTGCTGGGTCTCACAGCTCTGTATGCAATGGACCTTATCTGAGAGCTGTTTAGCTGAGGCAAACGCCCTCACCTTGCAGACAAGAAAAGCTTTACATTGTCATTAAAGATAGGTCAGGCAGTCTAGGTCTAAGGGTAGTAAAAATCAACTGAAATGGTGTGTACTGGAGAGCCGCAGTTCCTTCCCTGGGCCTGCCTCTGTGTTGAAAAAAAACGTAGGACATAAATGTGGAGGGAACCTCAAAGGGGCTGTCCCATCCTTCCCCAGTTTGTTTTCCAGTTCAGCTGACCTCAGCCTGGGAGACACTGGTGGACAATCCAGAACTTGCCAGGCAATATGTTCAAGTGTCCTCACTGCAGCTGGATATTAGCCTGGCTTGCCTGGAGTTTCCTGGGGGTTATTTCACTTTCAGACTTGAGTCAGTTGCTGATAGCTTGAAGCAAATGTTTGGAGCAGTGTGTGCTGCCAGAGCTTGTGAGTGAGCTCATGGGGAGCATTGCTTCAGTGGTTGCTGTTGTTGAGACCCAGTCCAAAGCCCATTGAACTCAAATACAATTCTTTCACAATTCTTGACTTTCACTGAGACCTGTAGTATCAGCTGAAGGAACAGAATTTCACCTCTGTTACCTGGTAACTTCATGCTGTGTTTCTGATCATTGTTGATATCATAGATACAGACATTCTGCTAGATGCTTCTTGGTTGGGTTCTCATCTTGTCAGTAATACACTTTTGTGCATGTTCAAGTGCTTAAGAACCTTTAAGGATTTGGGAGTAGGTGCTAAGCAGTTGTTTTTCCTAAGAGGACTGTAAAATAATACTAATGACCCAATCAGGAGTGGACGTTGTGTTTGATGGCATTCTATCAGGTGGAGTATTTTCATTTGTTTTGGAATAATTAGACAATTATTGGTGTTATGTCGGGAAACTTTTGTTAATATTCAGAAAAGTACTAAGTTATAAATAGACAATATTATGACAGATGTGTGTCTGTATTGATAGGTAACAGTATTGTGTAAATTTGGTCATTGATTGTGTTCTGAAAACACACTCTTTAGCCTTACTCTTTTAGTACAAAATTACATCTCGTTATGGATAATATGTCATGTCTCCCTAAAAACGTGATCTTGATCTTCATCCCGTGATGATACTTTATTCAATAAATCAAAATCTTCCCCAGCAGTTAGCCACCAACTTATTTAATGGTTATTTCTGAAACGTTGACCTAGGGAATTTAGCAGTTGCCAGTGTTTATACATTCCAGAAGCATTAACAGGTTAGGTTATACTGGAATCCAGCGAGGAGCCACGAAACGTGTGGGAGAACTCCCATGCTGCCAGACATCTCGTGAGGGACCAAATGCAATAATCAGGTTCAGAGTGCTGAGCTTGGCAGGAGGCACCAGTTGTCCACTGTGGCTGCACAGGGAGGGAAGGAGCTCCGTCGCCCAGTGTTTAGACTGCAGCAGAAGAACACCACAGCTGTCCTTATCTTCTGGAGATAGTTTTGGGCTGAATCAGTGGGGTTTACACATTCTTGTGTATGAAAAAAAAAAAAGTTCTTCGTCTTCTGAGTATTTCTGAGGAAAATAAAGAAGATAGTTGTATGTCAAGGTCATTTCCTATTTCTGCAAGTGAAGTTCAGCAAACAATCCCTAGGAAATCTGTAATTTTCCCAGTGGCTTTTTCCCCTTGGTTGCTGGTTTTCCTTTATTGCTGTCTAAAACGGACATGCTGCTAAAATCAGTCAAAATTGCCATTTACTAAGCTACAGGCTGCATGCTCCTAGGCACTTGTGTGCTGGCTGCATTGTACCTGATCTGTTTAGCAGCTGTGGGGTGGGTAGCATCAAAGCAAGCCAGGACTCCTAAAACTACTAGCATTAATTATTTTTATTGTCTTTGTACAAACGACATTTTCTCAAAACACATCTTCATCAGAGTTTTGTTGTTTTTTTTTTAATACTTCTGTTCCTTATGACAAAACATGACAACAAAAGACAGAACATAAATTACAGCTGCAGTGTTCAAGTTTGAAGTTGCACTTAAGCTCTACTACACTGTGTATTATCATCAGTATCTTTTGGTGCTTGTATGTATGTAAATTACATTAAAAATAAGATCAAGGCAGCCACGAAATATCGGTGACATAAGCAGAAAAAAGAACGAACAAGCTATTATGAGATATGAAAAAAAAACCCCAAAAGGTGCCTCCTTTGATTTGTCAGTGAAGCAAAACCCACTGATTGTGTAACATGAGAATATTTTCAACAGATAGGCCCTTAAAGCTTTGTTGTGGCCATGCCCTTGCTGGCATCTCAAGTCTGTCAGCAACTCCGTTATAAAATCCTCTTCCAAGGATGCAGTTTTAGCTTGTTACCTAAATATCTGCTATTTAGGACATTGTATTTCCTCACTTCACCTGAAAGAAGGCACACTTCTCAAAAGAGAGAATTTTATCTTAACCAGTTGTCTTTGATATTCACGTTCTCCTAGTCCCGGGGCCTGCTTATTAAAAATAATTTCACAAAATCTGCCTTCAGTCAAAAGTGTCTGTTTAATCCTCCTATTCTGAAGTTTAAATAGAAGTACATACCCAAATAGCAGTATATTTATTAATTATGCTTGTCTTTAATATATCCCAAACTTATAAACACAGAGCTGAATTCAGGTATCAAAAGCAGGAGTATGTGGTTCAAAAGGCCTAACTTTTGTACACATATCCATTTATTTTTTGCTCGAGGAAAAAAAATACTGCAGTGAAAGATTAGGTTTCTGAAATTAGATATATTCATAATCTGTCATAAATCCATGTACTGAATTTAGGATTTTTCCAACATATATTTTATGAAGTGTGAGAGAGTATTGGTACTCAATGAAATGCAGTAGTAGTCTTTTTAAACTCTTTGCTCTTGTTCATATGCTTCCAAAAAAAAAATATTTCTCATTCTTTCTCATTTGTTCATATTATTTCCCAAAAAAATTATTTCAGGGCTTTCTCACACACTCAAGAGTTTTTAACACCATGTTAGTGGGTCTGTTAACTGTCAGACTAGGGAGGCTGGGATCACAGGAAAACAGTATAGGGGGTTTTTTGCCTTTTTTTTTTTTTAACCTTTTTTTTTTTTCCTGTGCTAGAATAAAACAACTTAGAGAAGTAAAATTTAAGTATTAAACAGGTTTTTATTTATCCCACCACATGGAAGGAAGCAGGAGGATGGAACCCCCATCTGTACCAGAACATTGCTGCTGTTTGATGGCATTGCCAAAGGTAGCTTGAATCCCAGGCTCAGTTGTGTCTGAAACTCATACCTCCAGAGCTTGCCAGCAGAAGCAGGACTTAGAAGATCTGTGCTTTTTGAGTTTTTGTTGGGGTTTTGAACTTGTCCCTTCTGACATCTGTTTGATACTGTGTGCGAGGCTGGCTTTAAGAAAAAGAGCAGTAGAAGCACAGTGCTGTGAATTAGGGATTCCTGAGTTTTGCACACCTTGGTTTTCAACCCATAAAACAACAGGAGGAAAATATACCTTGCTTCACCAGAGAACTCTGAGAACTAGTGCTCATACGTACAGCTTTGTAATTAAACAGTGACACGTAGGTGAGACTTTTGCGATGGAGTTTATAAATCAGGTTTTTGATTTGCTCTCTAGGCTCAGCCTTTGTTATGGTTAGGCAGTATGTTCTTTATCATTAGTCATTCAATGCCAGATAAAGGCTGTTGAAGAAAAAGAACTTGGATTTTAAGTTGTTGAAGGAAAAGGTCTTTAAAAAAAAAAAAAAGTTTTACAGTTCAAAAACTGAAGTAGAGGTTAAACATCTGCAAATCTTCTTAATAACAGTGAAATAATGCTAGATTTAAAAAAAAAAAAAAAAGGAAAGAAAAGAAACAAAAATCCTCATCGAGCTCTTTGGGAAACAGAAAAGGAGGAAAAAGGCTAAGGAAAGCCAAACCAGCTAATGTTACAGTTGTCACAATTACTCATATCCTATGCTAGGGATGGAGGAAGCAAGGTGAAAAGGAGCCAAAACTGGCCTTGGGTCTCCTGGTTATGGCTTCTGCTCATGTCACTGTTTGCTTCTGAGTCTCAGTTTAAAATCAGGCCCTAGTGCTTGGAAAAAGCCATCATGTAGCTCTGGAAGAGGAAGAGATTCTGCATAGAATGTAAATGGATAAGTGAGATTATTTTTTTTCAGATCTATGTAGAAAAATCACAGGTCTTATTTTTTATTAATTATAAATGTTCTTCAATTATTTATGACATATTGTTATGCTCAGTGTTAGTCAATTTCAGGAAAATACTTTTCCTGAAAACTCTTAAAAATTATGCTTGTTGGTATATTCAATGAAAGATGAAATTTACAGATAATTAGTATGACCCTTATTAATCTTACCTCACTGACTGCATTGTGACTACTTAGGTGGTTATTGAACAGGATTTGCTCCTCTGAAAACTGCATACAAAAATATTCCCCTACCCTTTATGTAGGTATCTAACAAGAACTATCATTTGCATGGGGTGATAGACTGAGCTATCTATTTGTACACAAAGAGAAATAACTTGTGTATATACACACGTGCGTGCAGTGTTTTGTAACAGGGTATTTATTACCTGCCTGGGTAATTTACTAACGAGTGAACCCCTCATTTGCCATTGTCCTGGGAATAATCTTAATATTGCAGCTTGTAAAGAACTTTAGGTACTTGGCATTTCAGTAATTGCTGCATCATGGGAAGTTTTTTACTTCTTCTCATAAATACCCTGCAATTATGCTGGTTCAAGCCCAAGTCAGTCGAGAAGCAGTCAAAAAGTAGCTCCTAAGTAGCTCTGATAATAATTAGCTTTAGCATTTGTGTGCAAAGAGATATATTATGTAATTTTGGAGCATATCTTATTTACAGCTTGCTTGTTTGTTTGTTTCCCTTGTAAGTCAACACAGTTGTGTGCACAGGCATTGGACAGTAGTCCAGTTACAATGGTTAGAACCATCCCCAAAACGTGTTGTAGACACCTCTGTGGTATCTGTAGAATCAGTGAGGACGTGGCTCAGAGCAAAAGTTTTGTCATATTTGGCACAAGGACCTACTCTCTATACACCCTTTCTTTCTGGTTTTAACATTTGTTTTCCTTTCACCCTCTTTTCTGATTATTTACTGTAGTGCAGTCTTTGTTTCATTGATTTCTGTCTGTCTACCAAAGAATAAACTTTGCTCTTCTTGCACACACATCTGTCAGTACTGTACTGAGAGCTGAGCCCACAAGAGGCAAATTGAAGAAATGAAAACAAATAAGTTATAAAATTAAGTGACAATAATGTGCAGTAGCATAAGAATTGCTTTGGGCTGCTTTTGAGACAGACAGCTAATGACTTGCCCCGTTGGATGGGCTGGGAGGGGTGGGGGGCACATCTCAGTCAGCAGCCTAGGGAGCACGGACCTGCCTTTGACCTGCACCTTTTTTCTCCCCTCTCTTGATTCTGGACAAGTTGCAGCCCAGTTGCAAAAATTCTGCATGTTTACAGTGTGTGGTTTCTTGTAAATAAGGTTATCACGGGGCTTAGAGTGCTGTGAGTCAGGCCCAGAAGTATTACCATGGTTTACTGCATTTCACATTGCTGCAGATGTTAACTGGGTGACGTTTGTGAATCTTTTAAATTCCTCAGGAAAGGGAAAAAAAAAAGCAATGAAAAAAAAAAAAAGAAAAAAAAGCAACCAAAAAACCCTCCCAAACACAACACAGAAAAAAGCAGCACATTGAAAAAACCCAAGCCACAAAAAACCCCAAACCAAGCAAAAACTGAAACGAAACTAAATAAAAAAAACCCCAACCCTGCAGAATATTTTAAAAATCTGCATTTTTGTTAAAAAAAAATATCAAAGGAGAAAATTCTCCTTTTCAAACAAATGATCTGTACAAGAGAATTTCAACAGCAAGCACATATGTGAAAATGTATTTACACAGACAACTGGTAGTGTGTGTGTTTAACATTTATGAATAGTGGCCTAATGTTGCTGTAGTATTCAAGTCTGTTTTAAGATTGTAATTGAAGTAACATGATATAAATGTAAACTTTAGCTTAGAGCACACAGAGCATACAAGACAGTTTGACACCTTCATTTCAGCAGTAAGAAATTACCATTGTCTCTTGTTTCTTGCTTCTAGCTTATATGACCAAGCCAAAAAGTAATTACACAATTAGGGTTGACATACTGGTTCCTGTAATATTTCTCCCTGTAGTTTTTTTTTTTTGGTGGCTTATTTCTCCTTCAGATTTTCCAGTCCTTTGTAATTCATACCAAGATGTCCATTTTCATTGCAACAAATTTACTCATGAAGATTGCAAGTCTTGCATAATTTAATGATGAAAAGGCAGCATTTCATTTTCTCCAAATGTAGTTATTTGTAGATTAAAGATAAACATTTGTGGAGCTAATATGTTTTTGGTAAGAACTTTATCACCGGCATGAGCATCAAATTGTTATGTACAAGCATGGAAAATTATTTCAATGTAAATAATTGCAGGATTGGGTTTTTTAAAATTAAGGAGGATATACAGCAGTGGGCAACTGGAGGGAAACCAGTCTCCATAGGTCAGGATTTAGTTCGCTCTATTCTGCGTGTATAGAACAGGAGTTACTGATGTTTTCCAGCTTGGTAGTGAGCACTGTTCAGTGCCTCTGAGGGCCAGTGACCCCCTTGAACTGCACCTTAAGACTTGCAGGGGCGTCTGGAGACTTCCAGAGGTATTTGGGGACAATTGTGCTTAATCCTTCAATTCTGTAGTTATGCTCGAGACTTTGCCAGGATGATGCAAACAAGCGCTTTATGGTATTGCTAATACGTTCTTTGAGGCTTTTTGATTGAAAATCAATCAATCTGTGCTTTTTGACCATTTCTGCACTGCATCTGTATTGCCAGCACGGAATGATCCTGGCACGGAGCTGCTTGCTGGGTTTAGGTGCAGGGTTAGACATCTGCTGCAGGTTGGAGTTGTCCCGCGCTGCTGCAGCTGAACCGGCTGCTCTCACTTCTCCTTGTGAGGTCTCCTTGCGTTTGATCCGGACACAGGAGCTTCATCTCATCTTGGAGCCCAGTCTGTCATGATATAAAATACAATGGAGGGCTGGGAAGGCAGTATAGCGAGTTTGCTGGTGACAAGCCAAGTGGAGGGGCTTTGCCAAGTATTAATCATTCGTATAAAGCCGCATCAACTATTCAGCCAAATGAATCTGTTCTGCCTTGGTTTCTCACAGTGACAGCATCAAGATATTAGTAGTTTTGTAATAAAACGATCTTTTTTACGTGCTTTTTTAAATCCTTGCTGCCTCCTTCTGTGTCCAGTACCCCTAGGAAGGGGCTTTTCACCTCCTCGAATTTCCCTCTATGAGTTTCCTGGTTAGGGGAGATGAGATTCGTAGTTACAGGTATAAAATAGACTTTGTACTCTTTAAAATTAATTTATCCTCTCCCACCCCTCCTCTGTGAGGTGTCACTGGGCTGCGGTATCTTTCTGGCAAATCAAGGCTTGCCACTTTCAGCAGCACTGTGTTTCAGGGAGCATTTCCCCAGGAAAAGACAAAAGGAGCAGGATGCTTCATGTGACGGGCTACTGCTGTTCCAGCCACTTATTCTTTTAACTAGAAAATGAGAGTACACATAGAGGTTATTAAATCATTAATTACAGCATGTACTTCATTCTCTAAACACAGACAAAACACAGTTAAGAGGTATCAGAAAGAAATAACTTTCTCTAATTTTGAAACTAAGTGCAGGATGTGAGATACTGAGCAGGAGCCATCCTTGAAGTTGTTGATTTTTGTTGGTTTTTTTTTTCTGATGGAGTTTATACCAGCATTTTCCTTAATTATTCTTGATGTTTTGCCCATTATACCATTAGCTTCTTCAGAGGACAAAGCTAAGTTGCCAGTATCTACGAGAGCGACGTGTGAAAGCGTTTAATTATTGATATCTTAGTAACCAAGGTTCCAAAATGACGTTGTCAAAATCCATAATGATCAGACAGCAAATGTATCAGCTTCTTGTTGAAAAATACTGTTCAGGCTGCGTGGGATCTGAACATGGCAATCCCAAGAAATTACACCACCACTTTCCTGCATTTCAGTGCTGCTTTACCTGGCATTTTCTGCTCTTGGATAGTCTTATTCTTGACATTCTCCTCATACTTAATTTTCATTTTAGCTTTTCCTTGATTGTTCATCTAAGACATAGGTTTTGCTAAGGGAATTCCTGCTTTTTCACTAGGTGGGTGTGTAAATCAGATAGTCAAGCAGAGGCTAACATTCTAATGCTAGCTAGCTCTGTATCCTCCACCTCTTTAAAACACAGCAGCATACATATTGCCTTTGTATCTTGAATTAAGGATTTCTTTTCTCCCCTCCTGCTGAAAGCTAGGGGAAGAGTACTGTGCTGGTGGGAGGAATCATTCCTATGCATCGAATGTGTGGCTGCAGCCTCCTGGAGCAGGAGCTGGGGGCTGTTGCCCTCAGAGGTGGAGGGTCCACGGGGAGGTAAAGAAGCTGCAAGTGCCAGTTGTCTGAGCAGTGTCATTGTCGGTCCCCGCTGCCGTCCCAAGCCTCTGCCCTCCTGCCCGGGCAAGAGCCAAGGCTGGAGAACCCGCAGGGAGAAGGCTGTGTAACGTTGGTTTTGCCAGCCTTGTGTCCCGTGGATTTACACCTGGCAGGCTGCCACAGGTCACATAAAGCCACCCGCCCCCGGGACAAGGGCATCACGGCTGCTGACACCTCTCTCTGTCTCGCTGCCCTTTCTCCAGCTGTGCCCTGGGGTTGCCAAAGGGCTTTCCCCCGGATTTTCTTGCCTTGTGCCACCAAGGTGTTGCTGTGTTGCTCCTCGGTGCTCTCCCCTTGTAGCATAGCTGTCTACCTGCTGCTGGAGCATGTGTCCCAGACCTTGGGGAGCAGGTCCGTTTGGAAACAGATACACCAGCAAAGTTCTCTGAACATCTAGTGGAAGTTACTTGAGTATATATTTAGTCTACAGGCAAATTAAAAAAAAAAAAATCAAATTCCCTTGCTGAAGTGCTATTTACCATTAATATATTTAATTAAAAGGTACTTCTGTGTTCCATTTTTCACTCTCTCACAGGTGCCAGAGCTTTCATGTTTATTAATAGCATTAGATCAAATAATGCAGATGTTTGATTTCAGACACTGGGCTATGTTGCAGGTTAATCTTTCTAGAAATAATACACTAACACCACTTTTGCTTCCTTTGTGCCACAAAGTGTTTTATGAACTACCTTCAAAATAGGGATACAAGTGTTAAAAAAAAAAAAAAAAAATTACATTCCAAATTTGCTTCTCCTTTGAAGGTTTTTTTTCCTAACTCTTGTTTCCAACAAGGGATCTTAATGTGTGAGAGATCCCTAGAAAACTGTTACGTTACAGGCTATGTGTTTTGTAGAGACAAAGCTATTTAGGATTCTTTTTCTTTCATATACTAGATGTTTTACTTTATTCAGAGATTATGTCTCAGAGCTTCAATAGCTTAAATATGGGGAGTTAATTTGTGCTGCAGTGCTCTTTCTGAACTTGCTGCTGTTACAGGTATAGAGGGATGATTATAAAATGAGAGGTCACTGCTGCAATACTCACATACGTACAGCTGCTGCAAAGCAAATAATGTAAAAGGTGGGTTTCTACTGCATGGAGCACAGTAGGTAACTGGAAATAATATTTTGTGGCAAATAATGTTCAAGAATGGATTAATTTAGTTTCATTATTATCTTCTTTTTTTTTTTTTTTTTTTTAGAGAGGTAATTGATGAGGCACGTGTAATGTTTAGGGACATCTCATCAGCATTTGTTTTAACCATTCCTGTGAGAAAAACACTCTCATAAAAATGATTTCTTTGCTTTCTCTCAGTCTAAAATGTCAGAATCAACTCACTTACCTGGGATCATTCTTCTCATACCCCATGAGGTTTACTTTCTTCATAATCTCAGTGCAATGTACTTTTCACAAAAAGCAAATATGACTCTTGTTTATTAAACTTCATCCTTTTTCCTGACCCCTCTAGTTTTCTTTGAACCTGTAGTGTCTAAGAGATGTAATTGATGCCATATGGGCAATGCTATGTGATAAAGGGATGGACTATCCATAGAATAGAACAGCAGTTACCATTTCTGCATTATTTCTTGTGTTTCCTTTGATGTCCTGTATCTAGATAGAGTGTGTGTGTGGATATTATGACAAGTCTTTATGTTTAACTTACTGTTATTCTTCATATTTATTGCAGTGGTAAGCAGAGGATCTGCTCAGAACCAGGGTCCCCTTGTGCTAGCCACAGTTGAAAAGCATGTAAAGATTTGGGCCTTGCCTTAAAGAGCTTGTGAGATATTTAGCCAACATTATTTAATTTTCTCAAAATACTGCCTTTTTCCCTTATCAAAAATGAAACCAGTTTATATATCAGCATGTTGTGAGGTGAGGTAGAATATTTTGACAGTGTTGCCTCAGCCGAGCTTCCTGCAGGGTTTTTGGGACACGTTCATTACCTGGCTGTAAAACTCTTGGCTGAATGCTGGTAGAAAACAATATGAAAAATCAGTGTTGATTGCAGTAAGGTTTATTATTATTAATATTAATTTTATGATTTTATTTTAGTATTTATTTTATTTTCCAATTCTAAAGGATTTTGATACTCAAATCTCAGTTTAGTTTTGCTAAGAGTTGGGCACTTAACTTCCAGGTGCTTTTGGAAAATATCTCAACTTCAAAGGAAAAAAAGGCAGGCTTTAAAATTACACAGATAAAGGTGATATTTGCAAGTTTTAGACAATTCTGTTCGTGCAGCTTATAAATAGGGACTCTGGTTTCCATAAACAGTCACGTGTCAGCTCTTGCCAAGTATGTTGTTTTGAGCAAAGTATAGAAGGTAATTTTATCTTAAAAAAAAAAAAGTTTGGCTTGTGTAAGTATGGCAGTACAAATTCACTACTTGTGGCTTGGAGGAAGAGTAGGTGGCTGAAGGACAGAGCTCTGGTGCTTGCTCAGGATCCGGGCAAGCTGCAGGCAGGCAATGCTCAGAGCCACCCAGATGCTCTCACTCCTTCCACACCTTTCAGAATCATTGAACAGTTTTGCCTGGAAGAGACCTTCAAGGTCATCAATTCCAACCTTATTCCCAGCCCTATCAAAACCCACTCAACTATGTCCCTAAGTGCAACATCTACCTGGCTCTTAAACACTTCCAGGGATGGTGGCTCCACCACCTCCCTGGGCAACGCCTGACAACCCCTTCAGTAAGGAAATTCTCCCAATATCCAGCCTGAATCTCCCCTGGTTCAACTTTAGGCCATTTCCTATTGTTCTATGTTACTTTGCAGTGGACGAGACTGACCCTACCCCACAGCACAGGGCTCTCCTGGGCTCCTTAGAAGGCAGGTGGAAGGGAAGAGGCTGAAATCAGAGAACTGAAATCCGCCTGGCGAGGGATTTATCTGTCAGTAGTGTTGGCATCACAGAAAACCTGAAACACTCCGAGTGTTGAATCAGGAAGGACCAGCATTTCCAGCAATGAGCACAGGAGAACCTGCAGGCTTCTTGTCACCTTTGGCACGAGCTCTTTTTGGCACGAGGAGGCCACCTGCAGCAATTGCAGATTACTCACGTTGCCAATCGATTGAGCTTTGGATATTTTTTTTTTCCTGGGTACTTTCAGTATGTCAACAATAACTGCACTCGTGCAGCTTATTACTGCAGATGATTGCAAAGAATTTCTTAAGCATTAATTAATTATAACATCCCAGGGTGAAAGCCAAAGTCTGCATTAGTATGCAATTCCATTAAAATCGGTGGAGCTGCTTTTAAACCTACAAGGAACTTGACCCAAAGGTGTATAATGGGGCTTACTGGTTGTTGTGGTAATTACAGAGAAAGAGAAGGTGAAAGGGATGGAACGTGCTGGCTGAAGGCGTGCAGCAAATCAGAGGTTGGGATAAACTTGAGAATCCTGGCTCTTGTTACAGATTTCTTACTGCTGTTTCACAAGCTCAGATCTATGGTAGGGTTTGCTTTGATTTCTGACTACAGCAGCATGGCATAGAAACGTGATTTTTTATTCAAGTGTTGCACAATTCATGGAGCAAACTCTTCAGGCTTTCTACAGAGGACACATAACAAGTGTGGCAGCTAAACTCCCAGCTCCTCTCTGCATTTAAAGCTTCTTTCAGTTACTGTCGTAGTTTTCAAAGTGCTTTCTCTTAATTGTAGTGCCCATGGAAAATGCTTTTAGCCATTTCCTCTCCAGGCTTTTTTAAACTTAAAAAAAAATAAACTTAAAAAAGAAAAGAGGGCTCGACAAATTTCCAACCTCTCTTGGTAATAAAGTGGAACTGTGTATTTTTATGCTTAATGCCTTTTTGAAATAGTGGTATATACTGAGAATTATTTTGCCTATGTTCAGTGTCAGAATTACCACATAATTACCTTCATATCTTAAGGAACTTTTGGGATAAATTTCCCAATTTATCATAGTACAGAGGTGGCTTTAGTTGGGAAACTTCTATCAAGCAGGTCTTTATGTATGTTAACTTTCAGTGAACCTGAGAGTTAACTTCCAGCAGCAGGAAAAAGCCTGTTGTTTTCCAACATGCCTATTGCTCTAAGAGATGGTTAGGACTTATGGGAAGAAAGTATCTAGAAGGTAGGACCTTTCAGCATCCAAAAGGCTGACTTTTTTCATATCAACTAAGGAAAAACTGCTTCTCCAGGGATGACCCTTAAGGTGAATTAGATCTGGGTATAGAATGGAAAAGAGTGCATTCTCCTAACAATTTTATTGCAGAATCTACAGTGATGTCTAATTTAAAGCAAGTTGCCTTTTTTTTTTCTCTGTGATTTCTCAGAAACATTTTTTCCTTTGACTTCAGTCTCATATTTTCAAGCAGGCCAGTTTAGCTATTCATACAATTTGAGGAGAGGGAGCAAAGGAGGGGCTAAAAATAGAGCTTATAATGGAACCTGGGTACGTTCTTAACCATGGCGAGACACTTATCTGTCCATTATGTTGTTGACTAATATTAACTTCTGTGCTGCCTTTGTAATGTATTACATTAAGCTAAATGAAGCTATTGTGAGATGGATCAAGATACAGTCACGTAGCTTTGCCTGGCTCTTTGCTCGTGTTAGTATTGTACGTGATGGACTTTAATAGCTGCTAAGGGTTCCTGGAGTTACTTGCATCAACAGGGTATGATGCTGTCCCTCAGCTTGGAGTCCATCCTGTGCTCCAGACTTGCCCCAGCATCATGGGAAGTTGCTACCTGGCCAGGCTTGTAGGTACTGCCCGAGGAGGTGATCTCATAAGAGGTCTCCAGGTCATAAATTCACCTTTGTGATCAGTAGGGTGGATTTGGGGGGTCAGCAGCGGCCATGGTGCGTGGGAGGGAATCCTTCAGGTGCTGTGTGCTGTTGGTGGGAGCAGTCAGAGGTGTGCACAGGGGTCTGGAGGGTCTCTCTCTGGAGCTGGGCTCCCTTCTCACCCATCCCTGCTGCAGCCTCAGCCCTCGGCTCTGGGAGAGGGGAGATGGAAGGAAAGGGTTTCCTTGAGAACTCGCATTCCGTGTGTTAAAAATCTGTAAACAAGCATTTACATGAATGCTCTGCTGGCTCCAGGCAGGCTTTACAGGGAGAGGGGATATCAATACTCTGCTGTCTCAAAACTCCTTCCCCTTGTATTCAAATCAGAGTAACACCAAATGGCTTTTACTGTTTTAGCATAAAGTAGCAATAATATCCTTATTAAAAAGTCCTTCAATACTGTTTTAGGCAGTGCAGGCTGTAGGAAGACACAGGCACATACCCAGACTGCCCTAGATTTCTGATTTATTTCTTTTTGGGGTTGTGGATGTATGTAAACGTTGGTTTCTTCTTTATAAAATGTCATTGTGTTTTTCAGACAAGGCTATTGTATATGTTTTGTTAAGGTGTGTATTTTGTACCTATAGTTGTGCTATGTACATCCAGTTTTCTCTCCTGCAATACGCCCATAAAATCTCTCCATCTCCTCTCCCCTATCGAGGTGCATTATGAAAGGCTGATACCAATTCTCTATCAAGGTAGATTGTGATTCCTACCAAGATAAGCAAGGAAATTTGAAATTCAGAGGTGAGGCTGCCTTTATTTCTCTTGCCACCGTGTGTGTGCTCAGTTGGTGACCCCTCTGCACATGCAGATGTTGAATGGTACAGTTTATTATGTACTGGGATGCTGGTAATCCAAAATTACTGAGCTTTCTAGTTGGTGGGTTTTGTCTGGTTTGAAGTTTGCTCTAGTGCTGTTATGGTATGGAAATACTTGGGATCCTTTTTCAGTTTTCTTTTGTTTTCCATTCTATTGTTGGGGTTTTTTTGTATGTGTGTGTGTTGGTTTTGTTTGTTTGGGGGTTTGTTTCTTTGCTTTTGTTTGGTTTGGGTGTTTTTTTGGTTGGTTGGTGTGTATTTTTTGTTGTTGTTATGGTTGGTTGAGGGTTGGGGTTTTTTTGGCTTTTTTTTACCAAAAGCAGTTATTTCTTTAACAGATTATTTGTAAGATTAAAGAAGAAGTTTATTTCTTTGTGGGTACATTTCTGTTGCTTTCCCAGTGGTGTTTCTTTAGTGACAGCATGACTGGTTTACTTTTAGAAATCATATGAAAACCAAGTACTCTTCAGCCTGTTGCCAAGCATTGTTCTTCAGTATGTTTTACAAGAGGTACTTTTCTTGTTGGTTTTTATGTTAATAGCATATTATTTCTGCAGACATGTTACTACTTATTTTCTGCCTTAAGGACAGTTAGTCGTGGGGAAAAAAAACAAACCAAAAACCAAAACAATAAACCAACATCCAGAAAAAAAAAACCAACCAACACATCTATTTTTAGATCAAAGGATCAATTCACCCAAAACACCAAGTGTGCCTGGGCACATTCACACATGTTGAGCCACGTGGTGGGCGATGGGGAGGTGCAGCTGTGCCAGGGAGGGCTCCAAGTACTCTGAATACTAAGGAAGGGCTGAGGGGTTGGAGTTGTGCTCCCAGGATTATGTGCTAGCAAGCCTGGCACTCGTCAGGCTATGTGCTTTCTTTCACCGTGGGCTCTGGGATGAAGGAGTTGTTGTTTTCTTCATCTGGCAGACTTGGTTGAAGGAACTTTGAGGGAAGTTTTGGAGCAGAAGGTGTTTCGTGACATAATCACTCTATACGTTGATATATCTTTTGGCAGAATTGTTTTGCCTTGTTTTAAATAAGAGGGCACGAATAATAGGAGATGTGGAGGAAATGTTGTGAAGGAAAGTGGATTTTTTGTTGTTGTTCTATTAATAATGATATAAAAGTTACCCAAAATAAGTATCTCCTGATAAAGAGGAAAAAAAAAAAAGATATTTAGGTCCAAAAGCAGCTAATTATATTGGTCTGCACAACCAACTGGCTAATGATTATTAGTCTAGAGAGGTGCAATGCTTTTATACTCTCGTGTCCCCTTTTTTTATGAATAGAATTGTACAAAAAAAAAAGTTCCCATTGTGTAGTACTGTGAGTTTTGTACAACCATCTTTTATCAACAGATGGCAACCAGAACATGAAAAATAATTAAAAAATAAAATGAAAAGAAACCCAGAATGAATTAAAGTGCTTCTTTGCGTTCTGATCTGCATTTTTGGTTTAGAATTTTTATGGTGAATTGCCATATTATCTGTTATATCAGTTTACAATGAGGCTCCTATCAGACATAAAACAGATTTATAATACCATTAAAACACAATATCAAAGAATGAATAAGCAATTCAATAAAATTACAATAACACAAAGATAAAATGAAAGCCTTTTCAATAACAGTTTTATGCAAGAACATTTTGCAGATAAATATGTGTTTATAGATCTTTTAAATGCACATTTATTATACTGCTTCTAATAGAGCCACAGGGGTTAATTTTTTCTGTGTGTTGTCTTTTGTAAGTGGTTCAAAAGCCAGCTGCAAAACTCTTCAATAGATTGTTTTGTATCTTTGAATTGATTTTGGTAAAGGGAGCATTTACAGTACTCCAGTATAGTTGGTACGTACATGAGTCAATAGGAGTGTGCTGGGTATTGCTGTGTGCACTGGACAACCTTATTAGAATCAAGGCAATTCCAAGGGAAAAAAAAAAGGAAAAAAAATATATTTTTTTTAATTATTTTTTTTTTTTCCAAGGGAGCACATTTGTAGATGCATTTTCATGATTGTATCTTTCCTTTGGCATTACGTTTTGAACGGGTTTCCCTCGGCTGTGGTGGGGAGTGTAAACTTGGAGCTGGCAAGGGGTTATCTGGAGAGCGTTATCCATGCTGCTGGCATAGTTGTTCTCCCCTGCTACAAAAGGAGAGGGAGGGGGCGGAGGGGAAGCGTTAGCTTCAGCTAACGTTGTGTTCCTATACGTGTTATGTCATGCAGCAGTCACGACGTCTGGCTCAGTAGTGTCTTAATTACGCATCCTGTTT
>VYZU01056845.1:100000-102500 GCA_013401355.1 Ceyx cyanopectus | reverse complement strand
TCTCTGCTGAGGATTTTGGGACAGCGAAGACTCAAAGAGGAGAAGTCTGTGGTCTGTGCCTCTTGCCTTTTTTCAGTAGGTGTCATTAAGAAGCTAAATTTCATAATGAAGAAGTATACTCAAAAGAATTGTGCTATGTTGAAGGCACACTCCCGTGATGCATTGGAAGGATAACGTGCACTATTGCAACAGGAAAAGGGCTTCCTTGCCAAATGTACTTGAATTTTATTAAGTCGTACCATCTGCTTTCTTCGTAGCCTTCTTAATTTCATGAGAAAAAGATCTAGGTGGTTTCCGTCCTTAAAAAAAAAAATGCCATGCATTTCCAATTCCTTATTTTTGTTTCCATTATTCCTTTGTTGATGCTTCTTACCGATATCCAGATCCTTTGGGTTTCTTGAGGAAGAACTGGTTGTTTTCAGTTGCTCTCTCTTGCATCACTGGGCTCTGTCTTGGATCTGTAGCTTTGTGACCTTCTATTTCAAGCTGCTCCCAAATTTGAGATGGGATATTTGCTTCCTTTGCCTTCCTGCAAAAATTTTCTAGGCTTCATTTTGTCCGGGTTGCTGTTTTGAGGAGGCTGGGAGGTATATTGCGAGGAGGGCGGACGGCGTGCAGCTCTTCCTTTGTTTTAAATGCTTTTTTAATATTTTAGGGCTTGTCTACAGAGAGAGATTATATCACGTTATTGTAGAGCGGCAATTTAAAGTAGCAATTTTGAAAGGAATTAAATTAATTCAGAATAAAACATTCCTATTCTGTCACAAATTAATCATGAATAATTAATTGCAAATAATTAATGAGGAGTAACTATTCAGTATTTACAAGCCCTTAACAGTTTTAGTTCTCTCTCAGCATCTCCGTCAGAGGGCTGTTTACTGGCAGCAGTACCTCTAGCCCCGTGTGAGACAAGTAGGGCAAGTACTAGAGGAAGGGACGTCGATTTGTGTGTCATCCCTCATGGGTGGCTGTCTCTGTGCTCAGAGAGGTCACTGGGATGTGATTTGCTCGCCAGCCCTGTTGGTTTTGCAGAGTCTTCCCATGGGGAGGGCACGTAGTGAACTGACAGAGCCACCATCGTGTGTTTCACGGTAGGAAGTGAAGAGTTTGTGTTGTGTTTCAATATGAGAGCGTGTTGTGGAGGCAGAGTGTGTGCCAGGCTGCTGTCCCCCTTGAGCACAGAGCCATGGAGGTGGCTTTGGAGGCAGAGCGGGTGCCAGGGTACTGTCCCCCTCAGGCACAGAGCCAGGGCAGCGGCCTCGGTTTGTCGACTGGTGGCATTGGAAGCAGAGTGGTTGCCAGGCTGCTGTCCCCCTCAAGTGCAGGGCCTGATCAGTGGCATTGGAGACAGAGTGAGTGCCAGGCTGCTGTTCCCCTCTAGTGCAGGGCCTGGTCAGTGGCATTGGAGGCAGGGTGAGTGCCAGGCTGCTGTTCCCCTTGAGTGCAGGGCCTGGTCAGTGGCATTGGAGGCAGAGTGAGTGCCAGGCTGCTGTCCCCCTTGAGTACACGGTGGCGTTTGTCTTCTGGCGCGGTGCTCCATCGCCGTCACCCTCTCCATGGGGAAGAGGGAGAGCATTGTGAATAGCAGCCGGGGGAAGATGGCAGCTGGGAAGTGGAGTTTCAGCTAAGGGGTTGGAAAAATCTTCAGGCTGATGGGCACGTAGCTCGTCGGCGTTGAAGGGTGCAGAGCAGCCGGTGTGTGCTCTGCTCCCTGTGTGTGCAGGGTGTGCTTTACTAGAGACGTGAGCGTGCTGGAATGAGGTCTGTGTGCTGCTCAGAAACATACCAAAAGCCAGTCAACAGCCTGACAGTTGGCTTGTTGCTTTTCCTTCCTCCCCTTCACTCGTAAGCCCCCCGGCAGTGGAGAAAGGGCTCATACATTTCCTCTATTGTTGCTTTATTAAAGATACAATAAACTCTCTCCACGATTTTATCTGTTTGTCGTAACGTCTACCAGTGCTGCAGTCAGACAGGAGCTCGTGTGCCGAGCTGGAAACCAAGTATAAACCTGATTCCATTGTTGGGATGCGTTGCCAACACAGCACTTAACCACCACCCACCATTGACAAACAGTCTGATGGTCACATCTGCATGTCAGTCCCATAAAAGGAAACCCTGAGACTGTCAGAGTGTGAGGCAGAGCATTAGTGATTTCAATTCTGTTTTATTTTCAACTTGAAATGGAGGAAAACAGACAAAAAACAAATAAGAAAGCTAAACAGTTGCGTGAGAGCTAGCAATTTGCTGGGCTGCAAGTGACAGACACTGCATTATCATAATTGTCTCTTCTACATGATAGGACAGAAAAATAATAATGTCATTTTATTTATAGCTGGGGTGCCCCCTTTATGAGAGTCATACAAGTTTCTGCCAAGTGGAGTAGGTCAAATGACATCTTTTGATCAGGCCTGTCCAAAGAGATCAAAGATGAATGGCAGGTAATGGATATCCAATGACAAACCAAATCTAAAACAGAAATAAGGCTGCCAGAGTCTGCCAG